>VOMN01027430.1:0-15706 GCA_014899125.1 Orchestia grillus | reverse complement strand
TAATTTTACCTGTGTGGAGAATCGTAGTCAAAGTGTTGAAACTTTATGTTAGTCCCAAATCAAATCTGAAATTTATCCCCACACGCGTAAAACAATAAGCAGTCGCATTTTTTACACACGATATTTTCTCCCAATTTTAATGCAACTCTCATTTTTATATAATTTATTTAGAAACCTTAAATTAAAGCTTTTAACATTTTTGATCGGCTGAACATGATTAAATCTTGCTGGTCACAACACAACAGTGACTGATCTCCCATTGTGACCAGGTACGAATTTCCTACTCGTCAAACCTTGAAACCTCAAATAGCGTCAGATTAAACGGTTCTAAGCGATTTATTACCACAAGTGTAAGGTCATTTTCAATGCTACCGACATGGATTTCTTCTACTGTGATTATGGAAATACTGTAAGCTCCCTGGACAAAATATTCATCACCTATTAATGTGTAGGATCTCCACTAGCACGAAATACAGTGGCAATTCTCTTCGGCACCTAGTGTTCAAGTAGCCTAATGTGAACTGGTTGATTTTATACCACTTTTTCATCAACTGATCTCGTAGTGCAGCCACCGTCCGTAAACGATCTTCACGATGTCTGTATTATCGTTCTAGATAGTCCCACAAATTTTCTATTGGATTCATGCCCGGGAACTTACTGGCTCATCAAAATGCCTGGCATATCTTGGAAGACTCGTGTTAATGAGAGTTTTAGCCCGATGCACACAGCAGTGTTCATCCTAATGAGTACGTACAGCAACATGCCTTTTTCATTCAGATAGTATACAAATGGGAAAACTTGATTCTTTAGCGGCTCAATGTAGCCATGCTTCTCAGTTTGACCGATATCACGACTAAAAGACTTTCTTCTGTGTAGTTGAAATAGTACCAAAACATGACTGACCCTCGTCCTCCTTGTATCGCCTCTAGCACATAGGCTTCGTTGATGGCGCCATGAGGTCTTCGATGAACACAACGGCGGCCATCATTGCTATATAGACAGAAACGCGATTCATCTGACCAAATGCCACTCCTCCACTCTTCTACAGTCCAACGTGCAAGTACATCGGCCCTGTTAAAATGAGTGTCTTGGTAGACAGGAATTAACATCAGCCGTTTACGAGACACTCGATTGTATTAGAAGTCCCTCGAAACACAGTACCTAGCGTATCCTTTTAAAAAATGTCGTAAAGCGGCTTCAAAATTTCAAGATCCAAGCAAAAACGTTGAGGCGAGTCATTTCGACTGACATTGATTTTAGACCATTCTGCAGCTATCTCCCTGAACCTACGACTCACTCTTAAGACAGAGAAAGGTTTGGGCATGAGAGTGGTGTACATAACTTGTTTTCGCAATCTGTGGCCCCTGATGCAGCGGGATTCTAGGAACCCTATATATCCATTGGATCGAGTTCCCTACAAAATTTTGCTCAGAATTTGCAGGAGAAAGGCCACCGTTGATATTTCTTCAGAGCAGTTCCATCCGTGAAACAAAGCGATTTCGGTCAACAATTCGGGACGGCGGCGGTGGTTCCTATCGGTTAAAATTTTCTTCAGACCACTTGCTTTGAATTGCCGTATGTAACAGATTATTTCCACTGTTGGTAGACCTGCATAATAGTGTGGCATGAAACACCATCGAATTTCGTTATTTCCTTCAATAGGTATCTTTTAGCCCGACCGAATATAATAGCCCATTTTTGCTATTTGAAAACGTCTTGCTTTCGTCCCGTCGTAATGGAGCGACAAGGAAACGATTCTATCCAGTGCCAACTCTGGATGAAGACCAATGCCCGTTTAGTATTTGCATACTAAACTTTGGTCACAGCTTTGAAAACCGTTTTATGAACGAAGTAAATTAGTGGAGCTCGAAAAACAACAGGGGAATAGTTTTTTGTTGAGCTTATTATACTGGGTGTTAAGGAAAAGGGGTAGAAAATTTCACACCTACTAAAAAGTGACGAACTTTTGCGTCTATGGAAATTTTGTTAAAAAAGTTATTTTTGAGATATCTGTTGATTGTTTGACTGGGGGAAATTTGAAAACAAAATTGCCCTCAAATAATTAATTGATACATTTACTTTACAGAACTTGTTCAAAGTTTCCACCATCTAAATCGATGTACTTGCGATATCTTTGACTCGAGGACGATCGGATATTGTGGAAAAGGCCTGTTATTTCATAAATATCGGCAGAAACCGCTGCAATTCCTGGCGCGAGATCTTTCTCTGATTCCACGGGTATTGAATAAACAAGGCTTTTCATGTGTTTCCAAAAATCGATGTGAGTGCTGGAAACTTCGAAAATTTTCAGTTAAGTAATTGTATAAATAGGTTATTTTAGAACAATTTTGTTTCCAAATTTCCTCCACTCAATCATTAAACAGCAAATACCTCAAAACCAAATTATTTCTTGCAAACATTCATTGAGCCAAATGTGGTTAGTTTGCCTCTTTCTGGTGGAAGTGAAATTTTATACATCTTTTTCCTAACTGGCATTTTTACGTAACTAGGAAGTACTTCCTTTCAAAAAGGAAGCTTAAACCACACATTTCTCACATCCCTCAACACGTCAGTGGTAAGGTATTGAAAACCCAACGGTAAAACGTGTTGGAATTAATATAAGTTCTAACATCCTGTATAGCTACTAGTGGCCCGAATAAGATCTAAGACTACTNTTACAGGACCATACGGTTATCGTGCATATACTTGTAAATGACCTAATGCACTTATCCTTAACGTACGCAAGACTGATCAAGTTGAGGATTGATTAAGGTGAGGAGATATGATTTATTATTATTTATTTAATAATGCAGATCTGGTCAATGGAGACTTTTTATTCTATAATAAACTGAATTAATTTACTGATATAAAATGTGACGAGTTTTTTAACAGTCCATCAGGATATGAGACTACAGTATAACAAGTAACGTCTGCAGTGTCCTAATAAGAAATAGGATTCAAGATTTGTGTTGAACGCTTTGAGTGTAGTTATCTCGCGAATGGCAGAAAGCAATGGGTTCTGAGTTTTAATAGCGTCTTCACGAACTACATTGTGTTCTGGTTTTGAAACTGTTAGGACCTATAAATTCACTTATGTTCCAAGTCAAATATTCATGATGGCCAGTTTGAGTAGAAACTAATTGTTTCAGGGCTTTGTCACCTTCCCTTCAAAAAGTTTTATGCTTAAAAGTGCACAGGGAATACTGGGAGCAAACAGGAAGCTGAAGAATTTTCAGCATTGATATGAGTTATTTGTCATGCATACTCCTAGCCACTAGGACAAGTTACTCATAACCCTAATGGCTTTTTTTTGTAGAGTTACAAATATGTTTGTTTGGTTCATGTTAGTTCCACGCCATGTTTATATCAACGGATGAATTACTGATGTCTACATTATTTTAACGCTTCTGTAGATAATATGCTCTTGACTTTGTTTAGAATCCAAATAGATTTCATGCATCAGTCCTAATATATGACATATTGAATAAAGTTTAAAAATAATGAAATTAAATCTCGCAAAACTGCTTTCAATGACAATAGTTTAATCATTATGAGGTCTATTTTTATCGCTGACACCAATAAATAAAGTTTAATTCGCTTCAGATGACATCAAAGGATGAAGTTCACCTTCGCACCGTTAAATGTGCATTATAGATCTCGTGATACTGACGTTTCCCAGGGTGAGTATAGGTAGCGTTCGACCGAGCGGTTTAGGTGCGTGTGTTTATATGCTCTGGGTGGGGAATATTCAAACAATATTTTACGCTCGAATAATTAGATTTAGATTTTAGCTAATACACGGGTCTTCAGGATCTTCAGGAGTTATACAGCACATACAAATTAGACCAATATGCACAACTGGAACACGGATCAATGGCCAGTACACAAGCGCCTCACGAAGTCAGAGTACTGGCTATATAGGAGGTAAACACGGTCCTTAATCCTGAACGGGATTTAACAAGAAATGTAAGCGGCCCAAGGCTTGAGCTCTGAGCAACTAAGTAGTTAACACAAGTACTAGATGTTGAAAACGAGCAGACTACACGAAGGCAATGGACACGAAGTTACATACACCCGTTAATTCAGTCAAATGAAATTACATATTCAACAAAATCCTATGACTTTGCGACCAGACTCTCAATCTCCCTCGGGCTCGAATAAACGCGGCTCTCTTCGGACGTCGTCGGCACTTGTTCGTCACTTGTCCCTGCGTAACTTGAGTGTTCCAAGTTTACCGACGATCCATGTCCCTACGCGGTCCCGTGCCACTTTTCCGACGTCGCCTCCACTTGTTCCCCTAGTACCCCTGGGTGACTTGAGTGTTTCGTTCATTCGGGTCCTTTCAACTGATCTGGCTGCCGCATTGTCACGTCACTCACAAGATAGGTGCGAAGTTGCCGTTATCCCTTGAACTCTTCCATGGGGGTAAAATATTGAAGGCTGGGGAGGGAGTCTTAGGTCGGTCGTAATTCCCACGCTTCGCGAGCTCAATGTTGAAGGAGGGGCCGTCCAAGCTTCGGGAAACCGCTGGCTATCTTCATCTGAGAGGCGAGAGCTTCATAATTGAATCGTTGACTACTATAGCTGGTTTTGGCTGTGTCCTCGAGAGCACTTCGCCACAGTTGACCGCAGCTCGAGTAGTGTCTCTCAATTCGACTCTGTTCCCAAGGATCTCTCCAATTCTTCATGACTTTGGGCTGGCTGGATCGTAAAATGCCCTATAGAGCGCCTAGCAGCTGTGACTGCTCTGTTAGCGTGGGATGCAGTCTGCTGTGCCGATACCGACTAATTTTTAATTTATTCATTCCTCCTTTACTAATTGAAAGAAAATGTTACTCTTTTTTTTAGTCTCAATATGTTATGCGGAGTGCTGGGCTGGCATCCCGCTGGCTGAAACTGGCTCCTGCCTCTGTCCAATGGCCGCTCGGTGGCCGTTTTCCCTCAGTGGCCGTTCAGTGGCCGTTATCCCTCAGTGTCGGTCGGTAGGCGTCCAGAGGTCGTCCAGTGGCCCCAGTGGCCGTAGTACGGCGATGTCGTAATTGGCGTTCGCCGCCCACTTGGCGATCTGTCGGAATATATCGCTAGGCTTTCGAGTCTTGTTAGTTGGACACGCTCCCCGCGTTCTGAAAATGGGAAAGAGAGAATTAGTAATCTCCAATAAAATTTACTTTTCCCAGCGTAACCAAGACAGATAAGATACTATTATTAAAACTCCATCATCAGCAGGGCCATTCTATTGTGGGCTCCACGGGGAAGTGGTTATCATGATGGCCTCACAGCCGAAAGGACCAGGGTTCGAGCCTCGGCTCAGGCGAGGCTTTTCACGTGACTGCGGAGTACTTCCCTTGGAAAAGGAAGTTTAACCACACAGTCCTCACATCCCTCAACACACCAGTAGCTGTAAGGCATTGAAATCCAAACGGTAAAACGTTTTGAAATTAATAAAGATTCTTTTTTTTACCTGGAAATAAAACAGTATTAAATTACAAGGTACGAATCATTATCAACTTCGTGCAACATATACTTCAAATGTCTATGCTTCATGCAATGTTTTACATTGCCTTCTATGCACAATCACTGCATAACGCCATCATATATATATAGCTCAGAAACTTAGCCTTAGCAACTAAATACTAAATCTTTGCTTCCCAAGCAGGTTCGGTTACATGATGATGTGATGAAATGTCCTCCTACAGTCAATTATGTGCATGCACCCAGATGAAATACTTATATCTAATGATGGAAGGTGAAGTAGTGATGTGTCTCTAAAGTTTTCATCCTAATACCAGTACTGGGTTTTATCGAAGTTTCCTTTATTTCCATTGTCTCCACTGTTTCCTTTGTTTTCATTGTCTCCACTGTTTTCTTTTTTTCTGTTGTCTCCGCAACGAGGATTTTCTCAGCACGTAATGAGAATTGTGTTAGAATTGTATATGACGGAATTAACGGATGTATGTAACTTCGTGTCCATTTGTATTCGTGTAGTCTGTTCGTCTTAAACATCTGGTACTTGTGTTAAGTACTTGGTTGTTCAGAGCTCAAGCCGTTGGCCGGTTACATTTCTTGTTAAATCCCGTTAAGGATTAAAGCCGTGTTTGCCTCCTAGAGAGCCATTACGCTGACTTCGTGAGGCGCTTATGTACTGGCCATTGATCCGTGTTCCAGATGTGCATATTGGTCTAATTTGTATGTGCTGTATAACTCCTGAAGATCCTGAAGGCCAGTGTATTAGCTTAAATCTAAATCTAATTATTCGAGCGTAAAATGTTGTTTGAATAATCCCCACCCAGACCATATAAACACACACACCTAAACCGCTCGGTCGAACGCTACCTATACTCACCCTGGGAAACGTCAGTATCACGAGATCTATAAAGCACATTTAACGGTGCTAAGGTGAACTTCATTCTTTAATGACACCAGAAGCGAATTAAACTTTATTTATTGGTGGCAGCGACAAAAACTGACTTCATTAGGATTAAACTATATTCATTGAAGGCAGCAGTGCAAAATTTAATTACATTCTTTTTAAACTTTATTCATTGGTGGCAGCGGTGGGGTAAAGGATTATGCTCTTCTGAGTTGGAGGAATGATAATAAAAAGACTTTATTCAAGATGCTCATTGAAGGTCAGATTTTTGTCGATTAAAATTGTCGGGAATTTCGAGAAATTAGTTTCTTTAATATGGCCATCACCGATATTGATACATGGAAGACTTGCATTCTGCTTATACGAGAATACCATGTACATTGTTTTTATCGATACTGATGTATATATTATTGGAGTTAAGCCTCTTTGAAATAATTTCAAAGAGGCCTATTTGCTATTGTCCAAATAATTTGTCCTATTTGCTATTGTAACGCTTGTTACATGGTTTTCATTAGGAAGAGCTGTTGGGTGCTATTACCAGCGAAAAATATAAATGTGAAGAATGAGGTGGACTCAATACTATCATTGCTGAATTTCAAAAACAAAAGGGGTCTCAAAAAACATATCCCTGAGGTACATCATGATTTATATATCCAGGAGTTCTAATTGTGCCTCATCGATTACAATACATTGTTCACGATGTCAAGTAGGATGTAAAACAGTTACGAGCACGTCCTCGTAACTGTTTCCAGAGCGTTTAGCAGTTGAGTTTCCAAAGTTAATATGCTATAACCTACAAAGTCAAAGCTTTACGAAAATCGAGAAATACAGAAAATTCAAGATTTGAGAAAAGATATTATAGGTGATTGAGAATGACCGGCTTTGCTGTTCGAAACGAAAGTCTTACTGCTGGTCGTCAAGATACACGTTTTGTTCAAAGTAGGAATAAAGCTTTTGTTGAAGAATTTTTCAATTATTTTACTGAAGATGGGAAGAACAGAGATAGGTCCATAGTTATTGACACAGGTTTTCTCATTACCACTTAATACTGGAGTCACTCGAAAAAATTTTTAGTTCGGAAAATGCTCAATGCAATTGGAATATGCTCTTTGATGTTTAGAAACGAATCGAAGTCAGACACAAAATTCTCGCTTTTCCTTTGATAATTAAGCTTAACACCTGCATCTTGAGGGAAACACGCTTTCGAGTTGAAGGCTAAATTTTTCCGATGCGCCACACTCTTCTTTAGGTTTCTCTCAAAATTTAACGGAAAGACTCTTGTTGGATGATTATGAGTCATGAGAGTACTTCCGTAATAAAAAAAAAACTATTTCACCGTTGCTTTAGTGCATACTTCGTTAGGAACGACAGTAAATGCAGTCTATAGTTCCCCTCTGCAGAAGCTAAAGATATGAAATCAATACTGCATCTCAATAATTTAGCAGTGAACGATTTAAGTTTCCATTATTCATTTTTTAAGGTATTTAGGACATCGAGCACATGGAAAGCGTTGGTAGTTACGGAGAAAATGAATTATTTTCATAGCTGAGCTCCATGTACATATTTAGAGTGCTGGTGGAATTTGGGGTAATACTATTGCTATCAGTAACGTTTCTATCTATTCTAACGAAAAATTTGTTGAAGAAATTTGCCACGCTTCGTCCGTTATACGAATAACCATTCTGAGTAAAACATTAATTTTTTGTACGTGTATGATTTTTCACTCGGTAAATTGAACTTAGCAGGCTTCAAGTGTTCCTAATGTTTTTTTACTTGAGAAATTTTTTGCGTTAATAATTTTTCTTTGAAATTTTAATTCAATTCTAAATTTCTGAACCTGTTGTATACAGTTGAGGTTATTTTCCCTTCATGAAGTCATACAGCGTATGCATGCCGTTTTTTAATATTGATAATAATGTTTTGAGTAATCCAAGGCTTTTACTTGTGTTTTGGTGTAATTGCGAGGGTGACGAGAGGACGGGAATGATTCTATGTACTCTGAGTTAATAATATCAGTTAGATTTAATGACCCATTGTCTATGTTTGAGGCATACATTATTTCTTTATTAATGGTCAGTAAATCAAGTGATTCCGTTATCATTGTGAGCATTGCTTACAAGGTAGACTTATTTATTCTACAGTATTGATAAGTTTCAGCCTGTATCTCAAAGAACGTTTTGGATATGTTCTTTTTAACCAGAGAAAACGGAAAATGATCGGGTAGAGCATAAGTATATATTCCTGAAGAAAAATCAGTTGGGACTGTTAAGAATCATTTAGTGTAGCAAAGACGTGACTAATGAGACGCGTTTAGGCTTAGTGATTAACGGAAGAAGTGATTTCGAGTACATAGCATTAAAGAAATTGGATGTTAGTTCACATTCTTAAGTCTTGAGCAAATCGTAGCTTAAGTCCCAACGAACTACAATTTCGCTACATATTGATTTATTTAACAGTGGTAGTATTCGATTGAGTTCATTCTAGAAAAATACCTGACAAGCTTATGGGGACTTATACATAGATTGTTTCCACACTAACGCTTGCCGTTTTTCGATAGTTCTATGAATAAAGTTTCGATGTGATCGAAGTTTTGTAACATTTCGGATGACTTTAGAATTAATTTTGTGACTAACAAAACTAATGTGGATGTAGGTCATAAATTAAAAAAACATAGAATTATGGGCTACTGTATTCCGAATGGGAAGACACAGACAGAAAGCATAAAGAGAAAAAAGGTGAAAAGACGGAAAGAAATATTTAGGACGAGAGAGACTGAAAAAGAATTAGGGGATCGAATACTTGTTCCTGATGAGTGGATATTAGTTTCCTATAATTTGATTTGAAATCTTCTTGATCTACCGCAGGAAAAAAGTTACCCAGATTTCTGAGCGGCTTAATTTCGAGGGGGAATGTTTTCTGTTCGTATGAACATAGCTTTAAGGAATTAACGCTGATCTTACCATTGTAGGTTTGGCTTTAACATGATAAATTTTTTCAGGAAAATTTTTGTTATCAAAACACGCTTCTTGGTTTTGCAAAAAAACAATACCAATGAGAACTTCCGAAGGGAATGCAATATCGTCACTTACAACCACTGTTTCTATTGACTGTGATGTTCCGTCAAGTAGTTTAATTTCTAAATTTGTTATGTCTTCTACACTTAATAAATACCCGGTAGGGATTTTTTTCTACAATTCACAATTACCAATGATTTTATTTACGTCATTTATCTTTATTAAGGAAATACTTGCTCCCGAGTTGACCAGTGCCCTTCTAGTTGTACGATACACTAATAGCTGCACAATTGGTCTCTTTAACTTCTCACTGTCTGCTGAATGTGGAACATTCTGACTTGAGTCTGTTTTTAGACCAAGCGGGACTACTTTTTCTTTGTCATCTACAACCGAAATGATACATGGGATCCACGCCGGTTTTACGGGCGCACATTTTAACTATCATTCTATCACTGTCTCCTTATTACGCTTAGCCCTCCCACTTCCGGTTGGGATAATGGAAAACATTAGGTTCGCTTGCAGAACAAGTGATATGAAATTCATTGCACCACTAATGAAAGCGGGATCTAATTGGCTGAAAGTTCACAAGATGCCGCAAGTACCTGGCGAAGCGTAGGTATTGAGACGTCACAAATGTGGGGTAGGCGCCAATTGCGCCCCAGAACTCCCACACAAAATCTGCGGAACGCATTATCCCAGCGGGAGTGAAAGGGTTAAAAAGATAATTAGTTGAGCTTGCACTGGAGGTATTGAATTAAGACACGACACATTGCGTACAGCGGGCAAAGTTTATGCAATATACACAGCATTTACACGCAACTTTCTTATAATTTAAATTACCAACATGGTAAACGGGAATCCTACAGTTGTGTTTAATCAACGACTCTCTATTTGAAATTAAAGCAGAAATATTGCATGATCGCTCACACTCTGGATCTATCATAAATGCAACGTGTCAAACTTGATGCTTCTTTCAACCCAGCGCGGATTCATTTACAATAGTCACGCATCTTTGAGCAGTCTCGAGACAAATGTCCTAGCTCATTACGAACCCAACACCTAACATTCATTAAATTCCCAATTCTAGGAAACAGCTTCTGCCAGGAGTTGTCCAGGAAAGAATGAGGGTGGGTAACCTCGAGAAGCTGCTGATGCGCCTTGCACTGCCCTCGTCCACGTTGTTGTCATCTAGGGTGCACATCACCGTTGATTTGCGGAGCTCTCTAATAATAGTGCTGAAAATTTTCCTGATCATCAAGGTTTCCGGGGGAAGTGTTGCAGGCCATGTAGAGGGAATAGGACATTTTCTGCGGAGTGCCCCTGCCAGAGTTCCAGTGCTCACCGCTCGTGCTCGCTCCTCTCTTAGCGTTCGTGTGCACTGTTTCATCTTTTTTAGCTCGCTCTACCACTGACGAGTAGGTTACCTGCTAACTGTTATCATCTCGTTGCAGATGAACATCTTTCGACTTATGCAGCACGGAGGCGATAATCGACGTCGACCACGATTTTAACAAAATGTTCTACCCATTTTTAGTAACATCTGTCCACATGTCTTCTTTATGAATGCATATGCTGCCTGGAAAAAAACATCAATTGGTTCAGAAGTTAGGCTGGGTGACAGGCTTTTTAATACGGTAACAGAGTCTGTTTGTACAGGGTATTGCAGAGGAAACGCATGATTCTCAATATTGGACGACTGAAACCTTTGGTTAAAAAAATGTGCATACCAGTCAGTAATAGAACTTTTATAGTATCTTTAAATTTATACACCTCAATTAGGTTCGAAAAATACTGTCGTGGAGATGGCGTCCTTCTTGCTGGACACAAATTTGGATCCTCTCTTAAAAGTTACGCACCGCTTTCTCCAACATCCGGAGTTCGAACTGAACCGGGAAGACGAGGTGGCTTCTTTTTCATCACAGAACCTGAACTTCAAAACGCTGCAACCCATAGGACTATATAGTTTCGATCTGGGACTGCATCTCGACGTCCAACGCTAAAATTGTGACGAAACAGACCTTGAACCGCGGTGACAGAATCATTGTCTCTGAAGAACTGTTCGACATCGAACATTCGATGCCCTAAGCTCCATGTTTCATAGCGACTGAAACTGCATTGAGGAGTCTGCCTACGGCAACTCAGAGTCAATACTGCTCCCGTTGCCAAGTACTAGCGGTTCAAAATAAAAGCATTTGATCTATTCCACCCTCTGCATTAGGAGTTTTGTTTATCATCCTTGAGAGATTTGCGAGATTCCGTGTAATTTTTCCCCTTTCGTTGGTCGTTCTCACTTGATTCGGTGCTGCATGCGCTGCTTCTATGAAGGACGCAGTTTCTTCATTTGGAAATCGTCCTTGGAGAGCGGCGCAAATGTCATGATATGTCATAGTGTTAGTAGACGGATCTTTTAATACTGCTGAGATCACCAAACGCGCATCGCCGCGCTTTTTGTCCATATAGTGGAAGAGCTTATGAATGCGAACCACATCGTCGGTTATTCCCTGGCCTTTAGAGGATGAGTCCAAAAATTATAACCATTTATTGGTATCGCCATCCGGGTTACCGGATAAAAACGGTGCGTCACCTCTCTCAAGCCTTCCTATGAAGAACGGTATCTCTGCTGGTGACGGAATGCCGAGCATCAGTCGTCTTGCGTTGTGTGCTGGCACAGTAGTCTCGCCAGCACCATTTGCTTCTTGTTCAGCTAATTCTGTAGCCGGTATTCTTGCTATAGCTCGACTTGTAAAGTCAATTGATTGATATCGCTGTGGAACTCTGATTACACGTCTTGCATGGGGTTCCCTTGCAGCGACGTTGCTCAACAACTGTTGTTCAGTCGGGGAAAGATCTTCTTGCGAGGACTCTCCTGAACGTCCAGATATTTGTCTTCCCCTTTCTTCAGGTCCCCATAGCTGACTAGTAGATGCACCACCCATGATAACCCAGACAGGACCACGATTAACACAATAAGTGTAAAGTGACTTACGTGTAACCGGGCCCCAGTGTCACGTCGTTGTGTTGTTGAGGCTCGGTCGTATCCTCCTGAGGTTTAAGCTCTTTGTTCACAGTCGCGTGCAGCGAATACTTAAATGCAGCAAGGGAGCTTTCGACAAGCGAAGGAAAACGACGTTTGGATTATCGTAGGGATTTATTTACACGGACAGCAGAGACCTGGTTTCAGCAATAAGCTCGGCTTGCAAGCTTTGACCTCGCGATAATTTTGAGGATTGCAGGTCTGGACAAAAGGGAACCAGCTAAGGAGAGGCCCTGGTTCGATTTCGTCTCACATCTTGTGGATTCAATTTAAACAGCTTCTCTAGCCGCGAACTTCACAGACGAGGCAGATCGAACTGGTACTACTCGGATGTTTTAGTCGAGATTTCCTACGCGGTAGATCACTGACATATGCATTCCTATAAGGAAAATATCCGTGGGAATTGAGAGAAGAGGAAAATCTCAGGTCAGAGCTAATTAGTCCATGGACATTCCTATGAACGCACTTATTGTCCTGCTCCGCCGGAGACCCACAGTACTCTCATGTATTACTGGAGACCCAAGAAGGGACTTTGCTATCTCTAGGTACACCGCGAGAGCGGCCTGACAACACCCTTCAAGCGATAATCTCAAAATGCAGTAACACCAAATTCACCGAAGACACCGTCCAGCTAATGTACAAACTTTCCATGGGACCGCTCGGCCACGCTCGGCAGAGACTTAGTTAATCAGTGGCTCCCCGCAATCACGTACGCAAGACGACGGAGCTCCTCATCCGTGCAGCTAAACGCGAAGCCTAACCCGAGCTACTCAGACAGCCAGACTTCCAGGATTTAATACTTCCCGAAGATCAGAAGCTCTTCAGCCTCTCACTTTTCATAGCACACCACATGATGTTGATGGAAGGAAGAAAACTAGAAACCTCTTTTCCCCTTCGACGTCAAGTGCCCTTCAATTCTGGCAGCCAAACATCCCCTAAGCATGGCCGTGGTTCGACACTTCCACCGACCGAACCTCCACCAAGGGTGCTATAACATTAGGAGCGATACGTCCGATCAGGCTCCTCCGGAGTGGGAGACGACATTTCAGACTGCGTCATCTGTTGAAAGTTAAGAGGAAAGCTAGGCAAAAAAATGGCGCACCTCCTACCACACCGACTGAAGAGTAACCACCATCCTCCATAGGCGTCGACGTCTTCGGACCATACCTCGTCACAGGAGGTACGAGTACCAGACAAAACAGTGCCTCAACGGAACTTTGAGCCCTCCCCGTCACGTATTGACTGTCGCATACAGCCCCTATAGAATCGCTGCCAGCACTAGACACCACGAATTGCAAGAATACTATCAAAAGATTCATCGCCATGTAGGTTACATGCAGAGTCATACAAAGAAACAAGGGAACAAACTTCGTAGACTTCCACAACCAAGAAACCAACCTATCCTATGAGAAACTACGACGAGAGGCTGACAAAAGGGTGTACCAGCGTCTTTAAAAGGGTGTCGTGTCTTTAGCCCGCTGGTTGCTAGCCGCCGAGGAGGAGTGTGGAAAGGCAAAGTAGGCGCTATCAAGAACTTCATAGCAGCCTTTATAGCACAAGCAGGCCCACGCAGCGTTTTACGGAGCGAGTCAACCAAAGTGAACAATACGCCTTAATGGAAAGTCTTAGCAAGTCCATATCCACTCTCGCCAGTGATGTCCCTGATGCTAAAAAATCACCAAGCCCTCACAAAAATAACTCCAAAAATAGGTACACCGTAGAACGAGTCGTCCAAAACGTTGTACCCCTCCTGGAGTACGCCGACGAAACAGGACCCCGTACGTCTGCCGACAAGGATGACAGGCCTCTCCTTATTTATCTCCTTGACTATGCTTTCAGTCCCTAGACCGAGTGGGGAGTGTCGTAGCTACTCATGCACCAAGAATTAGTCACATAATCCTAACTAACTACACCCTTCGTAAATCCCCGATTTACCACGTACGTTTGTCATTATCAATCCTGAGCATACCTCATACTCGCCAACTGCAGAGGTGGGCAGCGCTACTTTGAAATGTAGCGCTGCCCAGCTCTGTCGCCAAGTGACGCGAAGCTCAAAGCACTAACGAGAATCACTCTTACTTCTACAGCAGTCATAACACGTACAGTTTAAGAAGGTGAGTGTGTGTTAGGATAGTGAACTGCAGGTTACGGTAAGATATGAACTTCGTGTGGGAATAAATGTACTATTGGTGGCAAGTCTGGACTAAGGTACCGGGTCCGATGAAGATTCAGACTGGAGCCCACCTAAAGAAATTGTCGAGTCGCTATTATTACCATAACTCAAGTTTTTTTCGTCCCACCAGTGTGTGAGCCAGAAATACAGCCAGCTGCAACTTTTAAAATGTTGATATTACGCTATGCCATAGTTATTTAGATGTTTACAGCAGTTGCATAACTTTAGAAAATTTGAACAGCACTATATAAAATATATTCTGCTTTTTTGGGAATGGCATCACCTGGTAAATCTTGATCCTGTACAATAGGATAGTTACTTAAATGATCACATCGGCTGCATAATCTTGAAAACTTTGAGTTGCACTATTTGAAATATGATGTGTGTTACATAGGAATGCACTTGTCATTTCTACTTCTAAATAATCATTGCTCCTCTGATATGCATGCTAGGAAGTCTACAGTGGCAGTTCAACTTCTTGATGATCATTGCTCTACCGTTATATGTCCTGTGAATACAGAGTATCAGCCCAAATCCTAAATAATCATGGCTCCACTGTTCTGTGTGCTAAACATGTACAGTTTAAGCCCAATTTATAAATGACCATTGTTCCACTAATATGTATGCAAGGAAGCTTACAGTGGCAATTCAACTTCTTGTTGATCATTGGTCCTCTGTTATGTGTGTTAGGAATACACGTGCCAGTTCTACTTCTAAATGACCATTGCTCCATTGTTATGTGTGCTAGGAATATACAGTGTCAGCCCAGCATCCAAATGATCATTGCTACACTGATGTGTGGTAGGAATTCACGTACTAGTGCTAGTTCTAAATGTTTATTTTTGCCCTGATTAGTGTGCTAAGAATACACGTGTCAGTTCTACTTTTAAATGGTTATACACTGGTCGACAACGAAAATGCTTCCGAGACTTGAGTAGCTATTTCCAACTAATTTTAGGTCGCTGATAATGAATATCATAGTTATAATTGTTTGTTAGCTCTACTTTTCAAGGTACATCTACGTGTCACAACAGGTTCCAACCGGCTTGCGGCAGTGGTTTTCTTACCACATTCATAGCACAGATCAATTACATAAGAAGATGGTTCAGTTCAAC
>VOMN01027422.1:0-14846 GCA_014899125.1 Orchestia grillus | reverse complement strand
GGTGTGGTGACTGGTGGGTGTGGTGACTGGTGGGTGTGATGACTGGTGGGTGTAGTGACTGGTGGGTGTGGTGACTGGTGGGTGTGGTGCCCTCCTAATTGAGAATTATGTGTTTGCCGATTTGTTTTTATCTTTTGCATGTTGAATTTTCTTTTTCCCTTTCGACTAAAACGCAAAAAAAAATCCCCAAGTGTAGACAGTGCGAGTGTCGTGTACACACGCCCCTGAGCCCCGCCCCCTCAGCTGCCCTCATTTGCAGCATCGCTCAATGAAACTTTCACGCACATTAGATGAGTCGAGGTCAAATAACCATAATGGGCAGGTTAGATGAGGAACAAATACTTTTTTTTTAAATAGCTTTAGAATCCATTCATGTTAATTCTTCAAAAATGCGAATTGTCTATTGCTTTACTGGCTTGTAATTGTTAAAAATAAGGTAATTTTTTCCTGACTGGGGATTTAGCTGCTTTTTGGTAATTCAATTTACCAGGATATTTCCGGTACTAAACACGTTGAAGTGAAATTAGATTACGGACAGTCTTTGTCATTCGCACGGTCTCAAAATTAGATTATTATTTTCGAAGGTCATCGATATTCTCTATAGTTCAATATGGTAGTTTTATTCATTTTATTCCCTCTGCATGAATTTCACAAACATCGTACAGCGTAAAAGTATAAAATTTGGCATCGAAGAGGCAGGCGCCAGGCATATCATAAGCTCTCCACCAGAAGTGATCTGTCTCTCACTCCGACCAGTTATGGAAGGAACTGGTCGCAGACTCAAAGAGACTGAATTCTCTAGCCAGGTAATTCTTGCAAGGAGTCCAGAAGTCTGTGTGAGAAACATGCGGCTCTGCCAAGCTTGCTGCGGCTCTGCCAAGCTTGCTGCGGCTCAGCCACCGAGTTTTTAGACCATAGCTCCCCTCTGCTTAAGTTTTGTGTAAAACTTTCATTTTCATTGTAATGTTCATCGATTTTACTTTATGGAAGGTGCTAATTTATCACCGCCTGGAGAATGACTTTGGTAAAAATGCGATAAATAGAAATTGGAACACTACATTTGGACGCGAAATTGTACCCACAAGAGCAAAGATGGGTCATTTATGTTTTCTTTACATAGCACTTTTTAAACGAAGATTGGATGAATGAATAAAAATCTTGATCAGGTGTTAAAATCATTCATTAAAAATCATTCATTAAATCGGGATTTCATTGGACAAACACAAAGAGAACGTGAAGGTTGAACAAAAGACCTCTCTTCCTAAGCGGTAACACTTGGTAAGCTATAACCCAACCAGCCATTGTGAATTGATTGCATTACATCATAAATCGTGAGAACTGTAACACTGAACAGAATATGAGGACGCACAACTGCATTGCAGCGGCCTGAGTGGGTCGGGCAGCGAGGAGGTGGGGGGCTCCCCTGAGTACTCCAGCTCGGAGATGACCCCCGACCCCCCGAAGCGACTGCTGCCCCCTCCTAAACCTGCCGGCAAGATCACCAAAATTTCTTCCGTGGACTCCCTTCTTGCCATGTTCAAGAGCCTGGGTGAGGCACTGAATTTATACGTAAATGCACGGTGCGGCAGAGAGGACAAACAACCTAACCAAACCTAACCTAACCTAAAAGTCCATCAAGAACTCCAAGAGAGTTTGCCCTCTTTAACCATACTTTTGTTCCATAATCATACTTTTTATTTCGAACATTTTTTTTAGTCTTTGGGATAAGAAAATACGTGGTTTTGATTTGATCTGCCCATTTACCACTTGAAAATACCGTCCGTGGATCCTGCGCCGCGTACACCCCGTGCGAAACTGCCTGCCTTCAGCGGACAGTCCTGTTCTTGTCACCATCCGATGTCTGTTTTTTAGAAATATTTTTTTTAATTATGTAATTGTGTCTCAGAGAATACAATACATATTTCAAGAACTTATAACAAACAACTGTGCCCAGTTCTGCGGTGAGTGGCACCCAACTCAGCTGAGTGTGTTTTTGCCAAACTTTTACTTTAGAAAATATCATATATGTAGAATAGAGAGTAAAAGACCTACTGTATTTGATGTATAATGAGGGCTTTTTTATTGAACAGGCTCTAGTTTTGCAATGGAAAACTAAAAGTGTTCTGCGATGGTTCACCTAGTTTGGTGTTAATTAGATGCCCCACCAACAGGCGCCGCCTCCCACCGGGCCTCCCTGTCCACCCCGTCGAGCCCCCACGGCTCAGAGATGGAGGACTCGTCCGGGCAGTGCTCCCCCAGCACCACCCCCACCACGCCCCCCAGGGCTGCCCTCATCAAGCAGGCCAGTTGTTGTACGGTACACCTGGGGCCTACAGCAGGGGCCATGTTCCTTCAGCACTTACAGCCTTAAGAATATTTTATTGTACCCTCACACGTCACAAAATTTATAAGTACTAAAGAATGAAGAACATGAACTTCAACCAAAGTTGATAAGTTATAGAAAATATCCTCATACATTATCTACATTTCAAATATTTTTTAGCACCTCAGTTTAGGAAAGCCTAGCCCATAATGTGTCAGGTGTCGCCAGAGCTCGGGCGTCTGCCACGGCTGCGAGACCCACAGCTCGCACCGCACAGCGGCAGGCGGCCCTCAGATTTCAGCTCACAAGCATATTTAGGCGGCTCCAGGGGCAGAGTATTCAGTCATCAGTATCAAAGTATGGTCTTTGTGGGGATAAGAACTTGTGGACAAACACTCTTAACGTGTGAACCAATATACCTCAACGACGGCGACTGTGGCGTTAAAGTTAATGAAGGACGAAAGGTTAAAGGCCTAAAAAATACATCAGGCGGCAGAGAAAGGGAGAATGTTGCACTCTTCTCTTTTAATGACATCGTTGAATATCTTTTGCAAAACTTTTCACCCCCCTGGGTACATTTGGTTATATTGTTTTTAGAACTTACTCATCCCACTATACCAAAGTATAGTCGGTATATGTACATTAGCATATGTACATTAATAGCCTAAAGTCACTTGCTTGGTCCGTCCGTTTGTCCGTTTCTCTGTCACGCTCCTAAGGATTTAGACAGGAGAAAATTCCCGGGTCCGTATTTCTAACTAATCAGCGGGACTGTCAGAGAAGACAATCCGTATCAGTTATACTGAAAATAACGTTATGTCATGTCAGAGTTACCGTAAATAAGATGGCCTCTTAAAAAATTAACAATATTTGTCCCGCCATTTTTGGCTGGACGCGTTTACTGGTGGGGTTATATTATGTTCAGAACTTACTTACTTACTTGGCGACATTGAATTTAGAACTTAATGGCTTGGCTATGCTGAATTTATAACTTGAGCATGACGGCCACGCCGTATGTGGTGCAGGCGGCGGTGGCGTCAGGGCAGCAGGTGGGAGCGGTGGGGGCGGCGGGCGGCCCCGGCGGGGGCACCAGCGCAGCCTCCAACTCCCTGTCCGTGCCGCTGCAGGTCCAGGTGAACGCGGCACACCGTACGGGAGTCTTTTCAGTCCTAGAATCACTAAAGGACATAAATAAACATATAATTAGTGTAATTAGTTTTACATATTGTTCTGGTGTAAAATTATCCGTCTAGGAGTCAATTCGAGAATTTTTCATCGTACAATAAATTTTGATATATATGTGATAGATTTTGTCCCAACGACTGTCACCGTAATTTGCCTCGTCTTCATGCCCTTCTTCACTCTAAGCGTACGTGGAAGCACTTACAATGATGACTTTGACGTGCACCAGGTGCATGGTCCGCCTGGTCCCTCTGGTCTGAGCGGCCCCGCCACCACCCTGGAGGTGCCTGCAGAGCAGTACCGCTGCCTCTCTCCTATCACTGAACTACCGTCGCCTATGCCCACTCCCATGCCGTCTCCTCTGCCAACACCGAGCAAGCAGAGACACAGCCAGCGCCGCACGAACAGCTCTGAATCTTCGACTATGGACAACGCTGCCGATGAAACTGGCTCTGAAGCGAGCGTGTCTATCGAGCGCACCGGCTCTGACGCCTCGTCTTCTGACGCTCGAGTTTTTTTCAGATCATTTGGAGTTCATAAAAATGATAAGCCAAGAACTAACGTTCCACTAGTGGTTCCGAAGCTAGTTTTGAACCTGTCATCTCCAGGAACTTCTCCGGTGGGATCACCTGCTTCGTCTCCAAAATTAAAAACCAGACCTCCTCCATTAGTACTGTGCGACTCTACTTTCTCTAGAATGCCAAATCCCGTTCCTGTCATCAGCGTTCAGAACGAAAATGGTGAAATGTTAGAAAGATTTGATTCTACTCCACGACCAAGGTCACAGAGCATTGATGTCGGTAGCATGCTAAATCTCCCTTCAATAACAATATCTATGGCTAATGAAGCTTCTTCATCTGACGAGAAAAAGGCTTCAGAGGGCACTTTTGAACCTCCTGTGTTCACCATAACTTGTGCCTCCCCGAAACTTGAGCGACGAAACTCAAATCCTCCTGAAATTTCAGAAAACGTTCGATTTGATCACGGCCCCACAATCAATGTCGCCCACGTTCCTCCGATGTATAACAAGCGAAAGTGCTTACGGGACATCCATAATAAACGTGGCTCATTTGATTTGCCTTCATTTGGAATTCCGTTGATGTCTATAGATTCAGATCCTGAGTCTCCTCATCTTCGAACTACTGGGCTAAATCCAAACTTGCTCTCTCCCTTTCTTGGAGCAGCAGGATCGCACATGACCTCTGAATCTAACCTCAGCTCTTCGGGTTATTCCTCAGCATATTCACCAGGACCATCGAGATGTAACTCTAACAATCCGCTCTTTTCCATCGAGGCTGACGACGCCACGAGTGTCACGCGGGCATCAGCTCCTTTCGAACCGCTGAACTTACTGGATAGCTATCAAAATGCTAAGTCTTCATTTCCTTCTGAGACCAGCATTCAAATCATGCGTGAAGTGCCTGAAATAACGTCATTTGCTCCTCTGCCTGAAATTAAAGTCGACCCAGTGTTCGGAAGAACAGATTCAGAGACCACAGATGAGCCACAAACATCCCAGCCAGATTCAGCGTTAGACGTCGATACTAACGATGAACCGGAATCGGAAGGGCCAAGCGAATCCCATAGTGTAAAAGAAAATACGAATTTAAAAGCAGAGACCTGTGGTCAACGACAAAGAGCCGTCTTAAGTTCGTCCCATTCGTTTCCGAAAGAAACTCCGAAGCTGTCGCGCTGCACTCCTACCATTGTGGTGCACGAATCGCTTCAACGAGACTCTTCTTTGGAAGAATACCTGGTGGATCATCCACTTAAGCTCTCCCCAGTCAGCAGCAGAAGTGAATCACCTATTAGTGACAGTCGACTCAGTGTTCAGAAAATGAATCCATCATTTTTCAACAAAAGCGGCAAGCGAGAACTTCCATACACGGATTCAGATGGTTTGTACGATTGTCCGAGTTCGGAGGTCCTGAATTCTGACTGTCATAGAAGTCAACCAAACTTAAGGCGACCTGGACGTAGAAAAATAAAAAAATCAGCTTTAAAAATGAAAACAGAGAGAAAAATGAGTCATCCTAATGTTAAGCCAGAGACATTCAAGTCTATTCTCATCGAAAGGAAGCCGCTTGAGTCGCCGCTCTCACGTTCATCGAGAAGGATAAGTCTTAAGAGACGGACTAGAGCTGTTAATAATCTAGACCTCATGTCTTCGTCAGATGAAAGCTTGAGCTCTGTGAGGTAAGTACAAGTATATCATAAATACACTCAAACTTTTGTTTTTTTCATACTTTTTGTTCGTATGATTTAGTTTTCGACGACTGTTTACGACAGTTATATCCCTGTTAAGATTTTTCTATCGGAAAAATCCTTAAAAGTTTCTTACAATTGGTCGTTTGTTCGATTCATAAATCGAGTTACTGATTAAAACAAAGGTTCTACAGTAAATAAAGGAAAACATTTCACTCAATTAGCTTGACCAGAACTTATGAAACCGCCATTCATCGCAAATATGTAAAGCTACCGATGTTCATACACCATGTCCAAAGTTGTCCCTGTTCTAACACCATGTCCAAAGTTGTCCCTGTTCTAATTCTATCTCCCAAAAACAATTGTTGCCAAATGTTTGAAGCCTTGCCTGCTCTGCGCGCTTATAGACTGGTATGCGTGACGACGCTTCGTTACGCTAAATTTTCTCCATAGATTTCACGGTGTGAGAAGCCTGACGTAACCCAATCAGAAAGAACCTCAGCAATGAGTTAGGCGCTGTAACATGTCTTCTTCCTCAGTAATGCTGAAACATAACGAACCTTTGCACGTAATTACTCTGAACATATGAAGATATATATGTAAACTTAAAGCCATTTTTTCTTTGGCAATAATAATGTGCAAAATGAATTAGTGTTATGAATTTCACAGTTCTGAGTTGCACAATTTACTATTTCTTCGAATTTAGGCAGAAAGATCTCATGTATGCAAAACTTCTCTCCCCTTCTGTTGAAGAGTAAAATCCACCCAATTTATTTTATCCTTTCTTTACATTTTCAAGTGTTTTTCATTGCACTTCTGTATTACTAACAGCTGCCATTTCTCAGTCTCAAAGGAAACCCTTCTGTCCCCGAGAAATTAAGGAGCCCGAAGTTATCGAAGACGTTCAACATCCGAGCAGATGTGTCTCCTAAACATTCCCCTTCTGAAGCATCCTCCGATGCAGAAGCCACTCCTTCGAAGCATACCGCGGCGGGCACCAAAACGGCAATGGAACATTCAGAAATGAGCTGGCCAGAATGCTGGGCTGGCAAGGGAAGCGCGGCTCCTCGTCGCTCACCAAGTGGGACGCTCTGTCAACACTCGTCTAGGGAAGAAAGTTCAACCTCATCTGTTAGCGGGGCTGGTTCTACTCGAGATTCTTATGCCGACCAAACCAAACTCAGCTCGAAAGATGAGAGAAGAACATCTCATGTTCAGCCTGACGTCGTCTCCAAGGGCACCCTCACTCGTCAGAATTCAATCGACGCATCTGGAGAGGACACTCAGGAGGCAAGTGTTATGGAGAATAGAACATCAGTGAATAAACAGCATTTCAACTGTTTCAGTTTATTGCGGGTTAAAACTTACGAAAATATCCTAATTGTTCTCTTAAAAACTATGCTCACATATATTTCTCTCAGTTACATTTAGTTTTTTATAAAAATCGTGAGGAATCTTTAAAAAATTTTAACATGCGATGGGCTTAAATGAGCATGAGAAGAAGGGTGAAAGAAGGAGAGCATCTACTGCAACACACGACAAATGTGTTGCTGCAACATACCACAAATGTATTGCTGCAACACCCCACAAATGTGTTACTGCAAGACACCAAAAATGTGTTGCAGCAACACGCCACATATGTGTTGATGCAACACCCCACAAATGTGTTACTGCAAGACACAAAAAATATGTTACAGCAACACGCCCCAAATGTGTTGTTGCAACACACCAAAAATGTGTTGCTACAACACGCCGCAAATGTGTTGTTGCAACACACCACAAATGTGTTGCTACAACACGCCGCAAATGTGTTGTTACAACACACCACAAATGTGTTGCAGCAGTGGACACCAGCCGTGAGTGATCATTCGTGGGCAATTTTGACTTAATTTCGAATTTTTTATGGACGTGACTGAAACACTTGACCATATAATATCTATGGATGTCGGACGCTGACATTTTTGGTCAATTACCTCTTGCGTTCTAAAGGAAAAGTTCATTCTTTAACAGGGCCTGAATTTTCTACAACATAAAAATAAAACAAAAATTGTACAATTATTTACGCTTCAAACATTCAATTTTAATGCAAATCTAGTCGTATGAACTCAGAGTCTCACTGCCTCGCTCTGAACATCATCAGGGGAGACCTGGCTGAGGGACAACCAACTCTGAAATAATGATCAGCCGCAGGATGTCGAATTAACTCCACAAAAACGTTTTTCAGTAAGCTAGCGTTCTGTGACTGGAATATTTCACTCATTAAGGGAGCTGTTTCACTGCAGGCGTTGGTCTCAAATATTTTTCGTGATCAAAGCTTGCCTCACAAATTCACACTGTAATTTTTTCAAACAGAAATTATATCCATTTCAGAGAGAGTAAACGTGGTGCATAATAGCTAAGTTTAGATATGTTCCAGATTATTACTCATCTTAAAAATTAAAACATGAGCTAAACCTAAAATTTAAGTTCAAATTCAAGCTAAACTGTGAAATTTCCTTACGTCATAAGTTATAACTCGTACCTGCCGTTTCGTGAACACTGATGTTACACATCAAGTCTCCCTTCCAAACTGCTTGGAAACACATCGCATGTGCCAAAAACGTACTGCATATGACCACTCGTGAATATTTCAGTGATCAACTTCATTGCTTGTCTTTTGTCTAATTTTCTTTGGTAGACTTTAGGAGAAAATATCCAATATGCTCGATTGCCTGTTATTCATTTTCACTCGGCACTGCGGACCCCAGGAGCAGCTTCACAGCCCGCAGCCCTCCGAGGGGCAAGGAGACCTCAAGCTCAGTAGGGGGGCCAGGACGCCCCTCGTGGCGGACCAGATGAGGTGAGCTGTTTTGCTCTCGTTTAACTCTTCCCAGTCTGCGGTCGTGCGATAGTCACTTCTTATCTAAAAAAGGGCATTTTTGCTTCAGTAGACGTATGTATATAAATGGTTTTCAGTTGTTGAAATGATTGTGTAATTATTTTTGTGCATATGAGCATATACGTCGCATTCATTCTACAGAAATGTATTTTTATGAGACAAATAGCTCTGGCAAGGTCTGTTAAAAATTTTGGTGGCGACTACATGTCAGAGGGGACTCAATATGGTCAACTTTAATTCTCTGCCTTACATTTATTGAAAATATATCGTGAACTTGTCTTCATTATCTATACATCTAAACTATTTTGGCTCAATTTTGAACTTGAACTATTGTACACTTAATTTCCAGGCATAGATAATTAATTTATGACCCCCGAACAAGATTAAGAGTCATGACTGCTACTCTCTGGAGCAAATTATTCATAATAAGGCACGTTAATGAGGAGCATTCAATGGACTTAGAAATATTTTCACCCAAAATAGCAGCGGCGTCTCAAGCACTGGCTGGAGAAGTAGAACGTAGTGCTGTGCTGTCTAACTAAACGAAGAAGAGCTACAAAATGATATTCCAGTAATTTTATAATAATGATATTTGGAACAAAGAAGACGGTCTGAGAAAATCCGTGCCATTGCCCTATGCAAGATACGGCCCACAGCAGGGGACGCAAGAGATGGAGGCAGCGTCGTCGCCAGAACTGCACTCCCAATCTCGTTTTCAGGGCGTAAATTAATGCTCCGTACATTTAAATGAACGGTGCAATAATTTTGTTTTAAAATTTAACTTAAATAGTTTATCAGGGAATAGAACAGATCTAGAATAATGCACGAGGTTTGTTCATGAGACCTAACGATACAATAAAATCAGACCACTAGTCCAGTGGTTCTCAATATTTCTTTTGCCTGCATCCTAAGATAATTCTACTGTATTCGCGCACCTCCCACAAATTTACAGCTACTTAAGCATCAAGGGGGCGAATTTATGCTGAATTAGATGAACTAAACCACAGGGGAGTAATGAAAAATTGAATTTCTTACTATCAAGATGAGCATTTCTTGTCCTCTGAAGAGACATCCACCAGGAGATGCTTCCCGTATTCGAAAACCGCGCACGTGTCAGAAATAATGACGTGTTTCCTGCGCAGGCTGTACCGCCGCTTCGTTACGACTCCCCCCTGCCGTCGCCGCGTGCGCGCCTGCGCCGACGACTCGTCCAACTCAGACGTGGAGTCCGACTGCTGCGACGCCGGCTCAGGAGGGCGACTGGCAGACCTCGTACGGCGGCCCAAGTCCAACTAGCGACGGTGGTGATCCTCAGGAGAAACTCTCGCACTAGTATCTAGTCAACACCAATTTTTGTGAGCAAAGCTTCGGACGACTCGTGGGCAGGAAACCAGGGTTCAACACGTGACATCAATTCGAACTTGTGAAGCTAGAAAATGTAATTCGTCGGTAGAATTTCACGATACTCCGGCCTGAATTCTGGTCCAGATAATTGAGTTATCCAAAGATTTTGAAGTAGAGATGGGTTATAAAGCAGAATGTCCAAGATGAGTACTAAACTCAGTTTTATTAAATCTGCATAAGCAGCTTCTTATCTCGAGATCGGCTAATGAGATCTGTTACTACCACACGGCAAACTGGTAGATCTCATGTCCCCGCTGACTAAGCGAAGTCGATAAAGCCGATAGCGTTCCTATTTTTAGAAGCGATTTATCTGTATGAAACTCACATAATTACAAGGGAACACAGATTAAATTAAATAATTATCTCCTACTGATATTTAGGAACAGTTATTCTTACTTTTAATGTTGTGAAGTTTTGATGTTAGTTAATGCTAAGATAATTCCCACAACTTGTGCAATGCACCGTTTTCTTTCCCTGAAAGAAAATTTTCAAGAAGTGCAACTAAACACATCGTAATTGACTTTAGAAGGCTAAGAAACCTCCTGTGTATACTTTTAAAAAGTCGTTCCCTCTGTACGCACTGCGTAAGAAGTTCATAAGATTTGCAATACAGTAGTATTTTGTCTAGTTAAGAAACAGATGTACACATCCTTCTTTCCAGTTGCTCTCCTTCCGTTCACCAAAACTTTTTGATGTGCTTGAAGGGAAATGATCTACTCTTCATGGATACGTATAAGTCAATAATATCCTAGGATTAAGATTTTTTATGATTGTGCATGAGAGTCATGTGAGTAATTTGAACAATGGGTTTTACAACTTTAAGTGTTTGTAAATGTCTTCATTTTTTGCCTCCCCACCACATTGTAAAGGCTGGTCTGTTTATGGTGGACCTCGTTGGTATCATATGATGTTACGACTCGTGTTGTGTATTCGTGCACATGGGCTATGAATATATGTATGTAGATATCATTGAAATCAGTTAACGAATTTCTGTGTTAATAATTTTAATGGTTTGGAGTTACGACTTCTGAGCTGATATAAATTTATGATAACAAGCAGAAGGTCGGGACAATTTTCGTCTGGCGAACCAGCCAATGGCGCTCAGAGCTCGGCACGTGTATCTCAGTTTCGAATTCTGGAGAATTTCCCACTAGCCGAGAAGTCCATTATGTAGCGTGAACCAAATAACTCCAGACTTAAATTTATGTATGCAGTTTGTCTCACAAAAATGTATACCACACATCAGAATGTCAATAACTAGCTCAATGATAAGTCAATTATACTTCAGGTAGTGTCGCTACAGACAAAAAATAGCTTCCTAATAGCTGTTAGAACCTAGATCGGTACAGCTGATACGAGTTTCGGCAATTTTGTAATAAATAAGACGGCAAGAAGAGTCGAATGGAAAGACATTATTCTCAGAACATTCCAGGTCTGCACCTATCATTAGCCAAAAGGATCCGCTAACTGGTCTTAAGTACACCTTTAATAGAGCCTATCCGATTTGTGTTTTTTTTTGCCACTGTAAATTTTTCTGTGCTGAAGGAATTTTATTTCATATGGTGCGTCTCTCATTCCAGTTTTTTCCGCGTTTTCCTTTTAGTTGATGATGGGTACAGACCCAAAACGTTCTGAATATAATGTCTTTTTGTTTGGCTCCTCTTTCCCTGTTAGAACCTCTATTTCAAATAGGAGATACTTTTTACCAAGATTATCATATCATCTTTAATATTATCGAGAGGAGTGAAAAACGGTTTTGGTCTAAGTACATCATGCTCATGAGAGCGTGAAATAGACATAAATCTCATGATGCGACGGTTGGTGGTAAAAAATTGTATAAAATCAGGCTCATTTTGAAAAAACTCCAGCTTCCCCTGATGTCCCGCCTGTTGCAGATGCGCTCACGACTCCGATGTCCATCTCTGCATTGCTTTTCTTGCCATTGACGAGTCTTCCCTCAAAAGCCTTTTTCAATTCGTGTTGGATTTCATCCATCAAGGCACGAAAACTTTGGGTATCAGGTGACGCCAAAGAAGTGATCGGAAGGAATTACATGAGAATACTGAGGGCTACTCGACTGCATGGAGATGATTGGTCGCGGACTACCTTCTTTCAAAATTCTCAACGACAACTCCTGTATAGAGCAAGGGTCACCTGGCTCCACCAAATTCCATTAAAAATTTGGACCCTTGGCTTAAGCGCGACGAAGGCTGCTGGAAATCCGAGATATTGCCCTCATTCCTGGTCGCCTCCAGGGAAACTCGGGTCAACAACATCACCTCAGTGTCTTACCATATAGAAATCTTGTCTTTAGACGTTCAGAATTGTGATAGACATTTTTTTGAGACACTCTGTATAATGAACCGCTCGTCTGAGTGAAACAGTGTTTGCAAAATATCTGTATCGTGTATTCATACATGTATATATAGCTCAATTCAAGACTCAGATAGTCATAGGAGCAACATTTTACGTACATTTCAATTTCATGCAGCTAACCCGTGCCCTATCGTTGCTGTAATGTCATGCATCATCCTTTCATTTAAATGATGATGAAATTAATTGCTGAAGATATATAATAAGAGTTTACGAATAATTCATTGACTAGAACTCTGAGACTTAGCTCCGCTAGCTCAACTATTACATAAACTGTAACGGAGGTAAATAATTTGTACTTTTATGAAATCGATGAAGATATAATAACACTGCTGACAGCTGAGTGCCTGGCTTAATTGGGACCATTCAGTTGTGAAGTGCCGTCCCGCGGTCACTAGGTCTCCGTGAAGTAGTTCAGAGGTGACAGTTTCGTCGACATGATGTTTAACTCTCAATGGGAGCAGCACAGATGCATCTATTGCTTTATTTTTCATAGGGCACATTTTTATTTGACTTTAAGGCTCTCAACCATGTTTCATTATTAGTCGCTGAAAATCACCCGATTTCATATGCACATAAGCAAATGTTTCATTTTTTTATAATGCTGGGGCTTACAGGGAGGCCTAGAAAGCAGTTCAGAAAATGAAGAAACTGGAATCCCTAGATGTTATTATTTTTATCGCAGCAAGATCAGAACTAATTAATAAAGTTTTCCTGCGATAGCTGGCGTGCAAAAATGACGTCATGGATTAAACCTCCTCACCGCTGGCGCGATGGTGCCGTAGGTGACACGTGCTCCTTTTCATGGCTGTGGAAGAATTTGCATTCTTTAAATTCAGACCTTGAGTCGAATTTCAATTACCTCTCATGGTAAGGACTAGTTTGAGTAAACAGGCTGCGCACCTCAGCGCCTCAACTACACGACAGCTCTTGTGGCATTCTTCTTCTCCGTACCGAACATTCGCTCGTGTCCGGGGCAGGAATGTGTTCGGTTCGTTTGAATTCGTGCTCGTGAGAGCGTATCCATTTGGCCAAAACTTCATTTGCCTCTAAATTATTCTTCATTGAAACCGTAGTGGGTAGTTTTTTCACGGTATTTTAGCGCGCGCGTACATAGTCACTCTGGCAACCTTGGAGTAAGTCGAGCTCTTGCTGTTTCTCTTTTAAGTAACCTTCCTTGTGCCTTCTCGATTTCCTGCATTATCTACTTCAAATATTGTAAAATTCCGCCTAAGCTAATGCGTTTTAACATGAAGCGAAGAATCAGTTCTCTACCTTTGAGACGCGCCTTATAGCACTTCCTTGAACACTAGTTCTCGTTCAAGAGAAGAGCATTAACTATATTAAGAAAATTTGAAAATCTGTGTTCCCTTATTGATAGTTTGGACCACACTTTTTTCTCTCAAACTGACATTACAGAGTGCTACATGATGATCGTGTTCTTTTACGAAGGATTTTGGGTTTTGAAGGCAAATAGAAGATGAAATAAATTTTTGGTCTAGACAAATTACGAAGTATGTGCACTCGAGGCGCCGGTCGTCACAAAGTAATTTCTAGTTTATTGTATAACTGCAAATTTCCGTGTGCCTGTGTGTCCGTCTTATATCGCGAGCTCGTATGGGCAGAGTATTTCGAAGTGATGTATTCACTAATTAGTCTTAGAGGTTGAACGATGCATAGAACGAGCGTCGAGAATATCTATCCGAAACACTAAGTATCCCAGGATACCTGCAAATTCGCTTCCTACGTCAGAACTGTGACGCTTCTTGTGGAAGTAAACACAGCGCGCTGGGCAGTGTTGCCATATTGTCTATGCTTGAAGCCCAGTCTTCGCCTTCTCTCCAGTTTTGCGATACAAACCTGTTGCCTGAATGTGACGATATCGTAACATTTTCGTAATGTACTAGCCCTCTGTTCCTTTCTTCCTGTATGAGCCTTGTGAATGTGAAGTGATCCTTTTTATTCGCTGCCTTGAATTCCTGTGCTTGAGAGATAAGTGTACAAAATTTGTAAGAGGAATCTCCTTTAAACAGAAGACAGTGAATCTATTTGCGCAGTGACCCCTACAGTACAGTGAGCTCTGTCATATATTTAATTGCCATGCTCACAATAATGCCTAATAATTTTCTAAATATTCAAATATACTTTCGCCCACAATAAATTTGCAATTTCGGCATCACAGTCGTACTGACATTTGAGATTACAGCGATAGTTTTGCAATTAAAAAGTTTGGTGACCTTTAGAATACTGCATTAGTTTTAGAAAAAATGTGACTTATATTTTAATTTTAGTGAATATTGAGACATATGTTAGTGATAGAGAATACTGCCGATCGCACTTTGTTTTTGATAACATAATTTGTATTTTCTCACATTTTACTTCTGAAGATTGTTAATTTTAAGTTTTAGAAGTGCTCTCGCAGCCCTGTACTTGTGTGCACTTCTGCTACTAAAGCGCCATGGCAGGCACGTTGGCATGATC
>VOMN01027419.1:0-24975 GCA_014899125.1 Orchestia grillus | reverse complement strand
CACTGATACGGAATGCCTTAGCTTAGCTGACAGTCTCGCTACTAGCTTAGAACGGACGGATGGATCAATCAAGCCACGCTAGGCCGTAATTATATAGTGGGATAATTATTTAGCTTATTTTTAGCAGTAAAGACGTAGCAAAAACTCTACGGTTATTGCACCGAATATTCCCATATCCATTATCGTAAATGCACCGAGCCATTGCTGTTTTGTAAGGCTGGGCAAAGAACGACAGGACGCGTGCTTTACACACTTATCCCACTACAATTTTTGCTAAGAAAAGAGAGAACTTGGAATATTGTACAGGGTGACACAAAAAAAAGAGGGAGGATGCATCACAACCCGGTTCTAAATACAAAATGTACGTATGTATTTAGAACCGGGTTGTGATACATCCTCCCTCTTTTTTTGTGTCACCCTGTATAAACATTTTGATCTTAAATGTTTTTACAAGTGTTTTTTCTTTCCGCAAATACATTTTGCGATCATAAGTGCTTTATGCAGTATTCCTGGTTTTCTCTTCTAAACAAAGATTAGAAAATTCTCGAATGGAATACTAAAATTTTTGTAGCTAAAATCTGTCGTGCTAGACAAGTTTTGTGAACAGTTTTGGAATTAATATCCAGATCAGATTTTTATTCAGTTTAAATTGAAATGCAATCAAGCATCTGAGCCTACATCAGTAATGTTGCTTAAGCGAGCTTCAGTTTTAACTTTGAGCGAAATTATCAAATTGTTTTTAATTAAAACGTTTCATGTAATGACGCTATTTTGCTTAGCAAAAAAATGATCCTCTGGTGGGTCATTGCGCCGGAAACATGTACCATCTCTCACACAATTGAGATCTCAACGTAGCAACATCGTAATGCGCAGTGACGCCTCCTGATACAAAGCAGTAAAATAAATAAGAACGCATCGATTTGACTGCCTGCAGACCGCCAGCTCAGGCAACGTGACGGTGTCGTCACTGCTGTACGAGCCCAAGATCCAGGACTCAGGCAAGCAGCTGAGGTGCCGGGCTGAGAGCCCCGTCATCCCCCACCCCCCGCTCTACGACCACCTCGACATCGTGGTCTACTGTAAGTTCACTGCTTTACATAGTTAATTTGTTGTTTCTACTTTGCAAAAAATTCTAACATCCGTATTATTCCTTATTTTTCAGGTTGAGGCACTCCATGACTTACGCAAAGCATGTCTTTTGTTTCAAACAAAAGATTACCGTCCGTTTAAAAACCGAAGGCAATTGTTTGTTTCAAAAAGCATGTAATATTTCAATTCTCGTACACTCATTCAATGTTTCCACATTACAAGGAGAAATATCGCGAGTTCAGAGCTCTGCTTTCCCAGTAATAAGTTTAGTAGGCCTGGTTAGACCGTGCACAGCATTTGCACTTCGAAAGGGCTTTAAAATTCGAACGGAGCGTAACAGGGAATCCTTGCTCTGCTTAGGTCTTCATTCAACTTAATGTACGAGACAGAGTTGGTAAGAGAGCTTCGTGCTTATTATATGTTTATCATATGATTAAAGGGGTGTTGTTCAGGTATTCAGGGTTCCGGCTTCAATAACTTCTAAAATTATTCGTTTCAAGCATGCGAATCTGAATTTCCAAGTAACTGATACCATCAATTCGCTCCCTTAGAAAAAAGAGTATCTGGAAAGAGAAAAATGTCACACCTATTTATTTATGCTTCCGTATTATCTTATAGATAGAATTTGCTACATTTGCGTGGCCTAATAAAAACTACTGACTTCTAGGCCCTGTCGATATTCCTTATTTCCGAATTCAAATTTTGGATTTCAAATTTTGGCAATCAGGCGTCTTTTCCGTCGCAAATGCTGTTCATTGTGGAAAAGTTTCATCCTATAAAGTTCTTTTAGTTGCTCTCCATCAATTTCCACGTGAGTAACAGTAGAATTTAACATGGTATGTGCATTTAGTCATGATGAAAATGGAATACGTACTTAGGTGCATCATTCTACTTCGTTTAATCCTGTTATTTGTCCCTTTATTTAATTTTGACTCTCCCTTAAGCCCGATGGTTTTCCTCGCCTCAATTTTAGAATTCCCACTAACCCCCTTGTATTTCAATTTTTTCATAATGCTGCAACCCTCCTCACCTATTCCATCACCTTTGTTCCTCACCTTCATTACCTTCTCATACTCCTGCACCTCTACAGTGCCCTCAATTTTCCTCACTGGACAAGAGTTAATGAGTCTCATTAAATAAAATGTTTAGCGATCGAATTTGATGTGCGAGAAATTTATTTTTATGAGTTCCTGACAAGATACAAACGCATCTCAGTTTGAATTTTTCATCTAATAATATCAGCCTTTGCTGTTAGTGTGCCTGGTGTTTCACAGACTTTATGTGATAGTCATTCCATTGCAGTCGTGTTACATTATTGCAGTCTAATTAGGCTGTGAACTGATGGTTCAAACTATGTCAGTTGTTAACATTAGGCAACATAGTGTAATGACAATGAACAAAGCCTTTCAATGCAAACGTAGTTAAGTCATGTCATAACAGTCCGAGAGGGAGAGCGACTTTCTTGAAGAGTCTGTTTAAAAAAAAATACATCAATTATTTCCTAGCACGATATACAATGTAGGTTTAATGGCATTGTAGTTTCAAATTGTTTTACAGAAAGTGTGTTTGATAAAAGTAAAGGTCTGCCATAGATGGCAGATCTGAAGTTTTTCTAAACATGACCTTGATCTCGAAGAAGATCTAAATATTTCTATAGAGATATCTTCGTAGTTTTGAACTTAGCTGGTTGAGATTAATGAACAATAACATAGGATGAGTCAGGAGCAATATCGCTCTAAGTATTCTAGGACTCTCCATTATAAGGCCCGAAGTTTCTCTTCAAAATAACTGCGAGCGAATTATTCCCATAGTATGACAGCGGCTCCACATAAATAGAGTGGCTCGGTTATCATTAGAGAGCGACCCAGCCATTACCCTTAAACAACGTCAGGCTCCCGAGGCGGAATTGCGGTGATGGTATGTCGCCGAATAACCTTCAATTTTATTCTTGAACGGACCAGTACCGAGGAGTTTTTCTTGCTCTTGTGATCTGCATCAGTCTGGATAATAAATGAAGCGCCCCAATCATTAGCACGAAAACAGCGCCGGTGTGTCAAGCTCAAGACAATGAAGACGTTCGCTTCGAGGACTGTCAGTTTGATCCTTTTGAAGCTTAATTTCCTGGCAAAGTCTGTTATTTAGGCCACCAAACCTCAGATCAGGGGCTGCACGCATCAAGTTCAGGGCTTCGGTCCCGCTGCAACCTAATTTCAACAATTTTATAAATCACGGAACCCAACTAATGCTACCCTAGCTATTGCACAAACACGTCAACGCCTTTGAGAAAGTTTGAGCCTTTCTCTCTCTCATTTTTGATGCATATTGAAATAATGATAAGATACAGTTCGGAGTCTAAATTGTATCGTTATTTTGCTAATATAAAACAGAATGTTTAACCGTAGCTAAAAGTTCTAGTCTTAATATCAAGACTGTCCGTTGTCCGTAGTTTTGTCACTGGTCATTTTTCAAGAGAAAAGTCGACCTCGCCCAGCAGGTTGATGTCTGCTTCTTCATCTTTCAAATTACACTGTGTTGCTTCGTGCATCATTTGCTCTGGATCCCTTCATCTATCAAATTGCCACGCTTGAATTAATCCAGTGAATGATAGTCCGCACTTTAGACCTAAGCTCTTTCAATCTATTTTTCTTTGTGCAAAACGCTGCTCTCATTTTTGAAATTACAGTCATTTTGCTAGTTTTTCTTCGCGGTGAGGCACAACTTCGTATTCTTGCGTCATCCGTCTCTCACGGGGCTTATGTGGACGCTTACATTTGATGGGGGGCGACTCATGCAAATTGACCGCTCTAAAGTCAACTCTATGCAAAGGCTCACGGCTGAAATGTACTCCTCTTGTCATCTCATGATGCTTTTATCCCGAATTGCATATTGAACGAGCTTGAAACACTATCCCAATGGAGTGAAGAATATTTTTACCAAAAATTGGGCGTAAACTCCAATTGAAGTTGTGAAAATCAGGTTTGAACATTTGAGTTTTGGAAATCATCCCTCAGAAACGATCGGTTAGACGAGTAATCGTGAAATTTCAAAAAAAAAAAAATTCTCAAAGTGCAGGCNGTTTTGGAAATCATCCCTCAGAAACCATCGGTTAGACGATTAATCGTGAAATTTGAAACAAAAAAAAATTCTCAAAGTGCAGGCGGTCCCTGGTACCTTGATACGTTTTGAAGCTGCTTGTAAAACAAAAGAATAATAACTCGGCTCTTGTCAAATCTGAAATGGCTATATGGAGGTTTTATTAGATTTTATAGCCCCGAAGAATCTCTACCGAATACTTTCAATAAAGTTTGATGTATTATGTTGTCATATGTTGCACGAACATCTTTCCAACTGCTCCCATCTTGAAGCAAATTCATACAGCCAGCTCAAATTTAAGAAATTTAGGGATAAGGATTCCAGAGCCCCTGCTGGTAAAATACGATAAATTACTGAAGTCTGTTCTCGTCATGCCAGGAGGCACTTGGCATTCGTCGGAGATGTCGAACATGATTCATGTGAAGCAAATTCCGCGCTCTGAATGAAAAATTCCGTTCTGGACTCAAAGTCTGATGCACGTACACTTTGCTGTTGCTGCGGATTTGTTCAGGCAGATGTGGTCGGCCTCAACTGTGTACGATGTGGTCGGCCTCAACTGTGTACGATGTGGTCGGCCTCAAGTGTGTACGATGGAAGACACTGAATAGATGTCAAGTTACATTTAAGTTGATCAAAAGTGGTTATTTTCGTCCGTTTGAGTCGCTGCTAAAGCATGTGCTTTGGCTGAAAGTTTTTGAAATAAGAACCTTCTGATGTAGCGAAAGTATTCGTTACAGATACTGAAATTGGCCAAAATCTGTAACAAAAGTATTATGTGAGACTCTTGTCTAAGGGATACTCTGTTGAACGCGAGTAACAAAAAATAATACTTGAGAGAAAAAGAACAGAAATAATAGATCAGAGTTTCTCATAAAACCTTTCGTCTCTGGAAAAAACACAGCAGGAATGAAATGGGTTTTTCTTTCAAGATGTTCACAATGTTATACAGTCAATTAAATTATTTCCCACACAATCGAATCAGGGTTCGTTATTGTTCCAGGTCTGGCACCCATCAGCGTGTCCGCAGCGACGCAAGTTGAACAAGCGTTCAAGAAAATCTAACTCACGTTCCGCTGAGCTTTATTTTGTTAGCGTACTTCTCCTGCGGACTCAACTCAGCCTCCAGGCGCAACCTTGCAATATTTTTCTCGGCCACTAACTTTGACTTTTCAAGACTTGGCGTTGGCCAACTCATACAAAATTTTCCCACAATGAACAAAGAGACGTGTCTAAAGCAGCTATATTGTTCCCTGCAATGATATCCGGGCAGCACGTTTGATGTTTGCCTCCAACATGCGCCGGGAGAACCTAATAGAACTACACTCCTGTATTTATTAAATGCCTGTGGGGAACTAATAATGTTACCCTGTACACTTAATTGCTCTGAGGTATTAAACTGAAAGCGTCAGGTATTGTTTGCACAGTACAACTATTTTCCATCTATGTCTTTCATTCCAGGTTAAATTTTAAAAGATTCCCTCTGGAAGCTTTCATCTGATATTTTCAATAATATTTGTAGTGCCTGGTCAAGTTTTTGTTTGCATAAATATGAGAAAAATATTCACAACACATTTCCACACAATGACTAACTTAACAAAACTTTCTTTTTTTGCTATGGATTGCGTACTTGAAAGCGAGTTAAGCATTCGCCTCCCAAGCTTCCTCCGTCTGAGCCTGCCTCCAACTCTGGTTTTGCAGACACCCCGATAGTGGAGCTAGGCCTGGGCAGCTCGCTGAGCGCTGATAGCATCAAGGAGGGAGAGGACGTCTATTTCGAGTGCAGCGTCCAGGCCCGACCTAAGATATACAAGGTGGTCTGGTACCATAACGTGAGTCTTGCATAACTGCTCTTCTTGTAACATAAGTTCTTTTGGTCTCGTGCCATGATATTAGTCCTGCATGCTTACAATAAAAGTTTTTTGTTTCGCTTTTGCATGAAGTTTATTTCACGTATCAAGATTTTTCTTACAGTAACCAAACTATTTTCGCTCTACTTATTCTAAGTTTTCCAACAATGCTTTCTTGGCTCTTAAATTCTTTTACCAGTCATCAACTTATCTTCATGTCAAGCTTCCGCCCATGGTAGCTCTTGTAGTACTGTATCAGATACTTTTTAGTTTACATTCATTTCAGTAAATTATATTAGCAGTAGGTTATTATGCTTACCTAAGTTCATCAAGAAAAATATATAAGTTGACATCCTTCTATTTCTATTTTCGTATCTACCCTTGTTTTCTTAGTAAATTGATCTTCGTACCACGTAATTCCATCGCATCTTCTCTTGTCATTTCTTTACTTCTAATCTTACCGTGTGCTCTCACGCTCATGTGCTCTCACGGTCATGTGCTCTCACGGTCATGTGCTCTCACGCTCATGTGCTCTCACGCTCATGTGCTCTCACGGTCATGTGCTCTCACGCTCATGTGCTCTCACGCTCATGTGCTCTCATGCCAATAATGAAACAGAAGTGCCAGGACGAAGAGGCTGGTCACCTGGGGTCAAATCAATTATTCCTACATTTTTAGCAGAGCCAGACCCAAGAAGGTGCGAGTAGCGCCCCAATGGCTTAATGCATGACCAATTTTATTCCTACAGTTCATGTCGCAGCTCGCTGTTTGTGGCATATTGAGGTTCAACATGATGCCTGCGAGGCTCAACATGTTGCCTGCGAGGCTCAACATGATGCCTGCGAGGCTCAACATGATGCCTGCGAGGCTCAACATGATGCCTGCGAGGCTCAACATGATGCCTGCGAGGCTCAACATGATGCCTGCGAGGCTCAACATGATGCCTGCGAGGCTCAACATGATGCCTGCGAGGCTCAACATGATGCCTGCGAGGCTCAACATGATGCCTGCGAGGCTCAACATGATGCCTGCGAGGCTCAACATGATGCCTGCGAGGCTCAACATGATGCCTGCGAGGCTCAACATGATGCCTGCGAGGCTCAACATGATGCCTGCGAGGCTCAACATGATGCCTGCGAGGCTCAACATGATGCCTGCGAGGCTCAACATGATGCCTGCGAGGCTCAACATGATGCCTGCGAGGCTCAACATGATGCCTGCGAGGCTCAACATGATGCCTGCGAGGCTCAACATGATGCCTGCGAGGCTCAACATGATGCCTGCGAGGCTCAACATGATGCCTGCGAGGCTCAACATGATGCCTGCGAGGCTCAACATGATGCCTGCGAGGCTCAACATGATGCCTGCGAGGCTCAACATGATGCCTGCGAGGCTCAACATGATGCCTGTGAGGCTCAACATGATGCCTGCGAGGCTCAACATGATGCCTGTGAGGCTCAACATGATGCCTTCCCTAAGCCAAGAGAACTCTAAATGGCCACTCGTATGAGGCCATTTATTTCAGCTGGTATTTGCGGCTTGTTGGCCTCATGAGGAGGACGTGAATGGGACAGCTCTATTAATAATAGTTTCAGTATTCTTTGGAATATTTATTGTACAGAAGCGGCTACCAACACATATTTTCATGAGAACTAAATTTTTTGTTATGTTTAAATAAAAATTATTAAACCATGATTGATCATAATCGATGATGAAGAAAACTCAGCCTAGCAGGTACTTTATTTCTCCTTCAGCAGAAGCCACTCCAATGTTTCAATAAATGCTTGTATTTCACACCACATTTTCAAAAATTTTCAAAAATCACGGAGTTATCGTTACAATCTAAAAAGCGAAAACATTACTTCACTTAGCGAATTTCACCACTGTAGGTGAAGTCAGCAAGTTGGTGTTGACGTTAATTCTAGAAAAGGTTCCTCGGAGCATGTGATGAAATGCTCGAACTGGTGAGTGCCAGAGTGCCCTGTTAACGAAGTAATAAGGATCATCAGTTTCATTGTCTTTGATAAGTAATAGAACCACAGGCAATGGAGCGATGTCTGAAACATGGAGTCTAATTAACCTAAGATCCCGTTATTGAAGTATTAGCGCGTACGATGTGCGATAATCCCTACATAAAGCGGAGTGTCCGGCTCCCCCTCTTCGCGCATTGCTTTGTTGCGGTGGCTGCGCTCTGCAATCGCATTGTCCGCTCGTCAATCCAGCGCATCAGATTGCTCGAGACGCGATCGTGTTGCAATAATCTTTTTTATCGTACCGTTGCATTTACCTTGACGTTCTCATCAAGCCCGAGACATGGGGAATGATGACTCTCGCTGCTCAAGTTCTCCCAGTGTTTTGTACCTCTTTGTTTCATCGGCTGGGATTCTCGTTGAAGGAACAATAAGTTATTTACGTTGATAACCTGATAAATATCTTTCCATGAATAAAATTCGGACTCAGTCTCCATTGATAATATTATTTTCATACGCACATCACTAAAAACTGTGCATATATATGCACGATGTAAATTTTTACAAAGTTCTCGATGAAGTAACAGCCTGAGAAAAGGAAATTCAACGCACCCTTTAGATACAGTGGAGAAAGGGTGCTTATAGGCATAGCTATTACTGTGCCTACAAGCCCCATTTGCCCATATAAGGAAGATAAAAAACATTTCGTTTAATAACTCGTAACGCGCCTGAAATAAAATTTAGGACTGCTGAAACGTACGCATGGTCCTTCCAGTACATGACCGAAAATTTTAATCCATGCTTAACCGATCACCCGTCTCCCAATTTCGAATTTGACATGATAAGAGAAGCCCACGCCAGTTCACTTACCCACCCTGACAATTGCTGACCGCTGTTGCAGGGCGCCCTGGTGAAGCACAACGTGAGCGCCGGTGTGATCGTGAGCAACCAGAGCCTCGTGCTGCAGCGGGTGAGGCGCCTCCAGACCGGCCTGTACACCTGCATCGCCTCCAACAGCGAGGGCGATGGCGAGAGCAACGCTGTCAACCTCAGTGTGCAGTGTAAGGGTGCAACCTCAGTGTGCAGTGTGAGATACAAGGTCAGTATGCAGTGTGAGGGTACAGCCGCAGTGTGCAGTGTAAGGGTACAAGGTCAGTATGCAGTGTAAGGATGCAACCTCAGTGTGCAGTGTGAGATACAAGGTCAGTATGCAGTGTAAGGGTACAACCTCAGTGTGCAGTGTGAGGGTACAAGGTCAGTATGCAGTGTGAGGGTACAGCCTCAGAGTGCAGTGTAAGCAGCCTCAGTGTGCAGTGTAAGGGTACAACCTCAGTGTGCAGTGTAAGCAGCCTCAGTGTGCAGTGTAAGGGTACTACCTCAGTGTGAAGTGCAAATGTACAACCTCAGTGTCCAGAGTGAGGGTACTACCTCAGTGTGCAGTGTAAGGGTACAACCTCAGTGTTCAGTGTGAGGGTACAGCGTCAGTATGCAGTGCCAAGCTCCTGTAATAGCGCAGTCTACGGATACGACTTCAGTGTTCAGCGTAGCTCGACTGAGGTGGTGACGTGTGATGGAAGGACTTCAGTGTGCTGTGAAAGATCTTCATCACAGAGCAATTTCTGTGCAAAATCTGAGAGTGAAGCAGCCAGTATGCCTCGGAATATACGTACATGACGAGCTTAATTATTTGCTAGCTATGTTGAGGTTGCACTATCTCATCGAGCATAAGGGGATATTTATAATACTATTTTCTTTCAGCGTATCTTAAAATGCCAAATTGTATTTAGTGGGCATCCCTCGTGAACTTTTCCAAACGCTAGAGCACCAAGTTAATCCATTGTACAGGTCTACTCCATTTGGGAAGGACGAAATATCTGAGCGCTGCTCTGCGTGTGAGCTTCCTCGTTCATGACCTTCGCCTTTTTACTTTCCTTCTAGCATTAATAAGCTATTAATTTCTTGTGAAATATAAAACTGTACACTAAATGAGAGGCAAAGAAGTACTTGGTTTTTCACGGAAACGGTTAAGTACAAGTAAAATATGGAACTATAAGAATGACATGCAGAGCGAGAAGTAGAAAATATGCCAAGGCAGAGTATTCATGAACTTTTTCATGAATGTTTGCTTAAATTTATTGACTCTGGAAATGATAATTAGTTATTTATATTGTGGTCGCTCTTAAAAAGTTAAAATTATCCTAACAGTACCCTAAGCAGAGTTCAGTCCCTCAGCAACATGACTGGGAATTTGAACCATGGTGAGGGAGGTAAAAAAAATTCGCTAATCTTTGGACGTCAAATATTTTTTACGGTAATTCAGCGATAAGAATCCATTCTTTTCAATTGAGCAAACTTTTTCAGATATTTGCCTAATTAAGACAGTTTTAATAACTTGGCGTGTCATTACGGAAATTTTCACTGCCCTTTCGGTCCATTGTAACAGACGCTCCAGTTTGCGTGCCGGGACAGACGGTGACGTACAGTGCAGCTCGTCATGAGGAGGTCACAGTCACGTGCGAAATCAATGCTGTTCCACCGGTAGTCACGTTTCACTGGCGGTTCAACAGCAGCGGTGACGTAGTGGACATAGCAGAAAGTCATATCGTGTCACAAGGACTGAAATCCTCCCTGTCCTACGTGGCGAGAACGGAATTGGACTACGGTACGCTTCAGTGCTGGGGATCCAATCCTCTGGGCCGTCAAAAAGAGCCTTGTAGATTTCGTGTGATCCCTGCCGAGCGTCCGGACCCTCCGAAGCACTGCACTTTACTCAACGACAGTGCAGACTCTCTCATTATTCGCTGCCAGCCAGGCTACAGCGGCGGACTTTCCCAAATGTTCATTGCAGAAGTGTACGATGCGGACAGTGAACAACTTTTGCTTAATATCACCGACGCTGCGACTCCATACTTCCAGCTGGTGGGTCTGGAAGCAGGGACTTCATTTGTTGCCAACGTGTACGCCATCAACTCGAAGGGGGCTTCGAAAAAACATGTCTTGGAAGGCTACACCGACAGAGACTTTACGGACAAGAGAATTGCTCAAGTTCGGCACCATCCCATGAAAAATGCTCCGAAAGAAATACCTTACGCTCAGTTGTTGGGAATCGGTGTTGGCGTTCTTGGAAGTTTGGTCCTCTTTATTGTTGTGGCGGTTTTACTGCTCCGTTGGAAGAAAGAGAAGAGGCAATCAAAGCAACACCCAAAGAATTCTTTTCAAACTTCGCTCTCCGATTGCAGAGACGACAACCCGGACATCATTCCGAGTAGCGGTAAGTTTAGAAACTTCTTCCTATCATTCTTTTAAGAATTAAATTTAAAACACCAATGCTGACCAAACTTTCTTAGGACACCAAGAAGCTGCTCTTCTTCCCAGGTGAAATGCTGAAACTTTGAAAATTTATGTGAGAGGGATGAGATATCCGAAAATTTTACTGTGCTTTCTCATAACAGTCGGGAAAGTTCTTAGGGAATATGCACAATTTAGGGCACTAGATAAGTGAATTAGAAGTATTCTACAAATGAAATTAGCCTCGCATTTGTGAAGGAAATAATTCAGTGATCTTTTTTGTTTATTGAGAAAAGTGAATTTAACTGTAAGCTCACTGTTCATTATCAGTGTTCAGATCTTAGTTTTCACTTGAGCTTATTCTTGAATCATATACATAGAACGTATTCGAAATTCAGAGGGAGAAATAATGCCATAGTACATCATAGCGGGCGTGTGACTTCCAACTATTATTCCTACCTAAGCAATCTTCACAAATGAGGCAAAACTGCACCAAATAATGATTTGCTCTCATGATGCCTTCAGACGCCAATTCTGAAACCAACTTGCCCTGCGTTCCTGACGGGACCAGCTTCCATGCCACTCCTATCCCGCCTCCCGCCGCCTACTCCACCCTGGTGTACTCCACGCTGCCTCGCAGGACGCACGATGCTGAGGTCAGCTCTCAACTACTCTCCTGTTCACTCACCAATGTTCAATACGCAAACTTACTTTGGAATAATAAATAGCAGCAATATCCTGGCTCCTCCTTCTTGATCAGGGACACAACCGTAGCATCACTGGGCACTACCACAGCGATAGAAGTTTTTTAATTCTGTCGCTCCCGCGTTTTGAAGCCTCATCGAGTAAGCTCCGAAGACCGAAACATGTAGAATACGGCTGTAATTTAAGCGGAGATACTTTACTTCGGTTAGAAAATTTACATTTCATGACGAGCTTTCACTGTCGGCTTAACCCTCTATTACTTTTAAGGCTTCAATGGTCTTACATTGCGTATTTCTAATATCCTTTCTTGAGGTCACTGACATTCGCAGAAGCAATAGCTCTGACACTTGTTTCACAAAATATGAATAAAGCAGTTCATATCAGCATCGAAATGAAAATTCTGAGAACCTGAAGTGTCTTCAGAAAGCAGTCCAGCAACGAGAAAATTAATGTTATGATAATCACAAATAAACAGCTGATCATCCCTGAAGCTGTTCAATAAATCTAATTAAAGACATGAACTTTGCCTCCCTATAATGTGGACCTCCATGTCTGTTTCACTCGATATAGAAAAAAGATGAAACTTTGAATGCAGTCCAAGTTTCTGGAAAGATTACCATGATTATTTGACTCAGTCAGGGGAGAGTTGCAGCTGCAGCTGCTGACAGAGAGTTCCATTTTAGTCGGACACTGTCTACAGGACACGATGTTCAGCGAAGGATTAGAGCAGATACAAGGAACTGCGCTGGCTCATCCCGCAGTTGGAGGCCATGTGAGAATTGGGTTTTAGTCGTAACTATATGGAGATTGTTGCAGGTCTACTGTCCTTGAAAGAAATTTTCTTGGGAAGAAATTCATTCCGTTTATTATGACATGTTATTATGAACGAACGAAAGAATAGAGGCGTTACGCCAGAAATTGAGAATGAAGAAAATATTTCAAAGGGTGTATAAGAAACATCAGATGCTGGGACTCTGAAACCATTGTAAAAATATATATTATATAATATTAACTATTGAATTTAGCGCTGAAATATAGTAAGAACTCAAAAATCATGGCTACAAGTAAAAGAAAACTCATCGAGGGGTGAAAGTACCGTTCTCGCGCTCAAAGAACACTCTTGATAGCCAGTGTTCGAAATTGGGTCCAGAATGGGAAAGGCGACCTGAGAACCTGCAATGATTTGAGTCTCTGTTCTACGATCTAACCTAATGACAATTGTAGCCTCCAACTGAAATAGGCTACTTCTATTTATAGAAATTGAGGCTCATTGCATCATTCAAAGAAATAAAATTCTACGAAGCATATTTTCACAGGCAGCAGGTAGTGGTAGGTTTCATTTTATTGAATTGAATAGGAACCGCGCGATGTAACGAAGGATTCATGGCAATTTAATTATTTTAAATATCTGATTCTTTCAGAGGGATGAATTTACCTGCACGCAGATAACAACAAGTACGTGACTAGTACTGTGTAATTTTAATTTTACAGGAAAAACTAAAAGTTATTGAATTGATAAGCTTTGAAGCCTTCAAGTCTAAGCTGCGTTTGCAAGAATGAGATTAGAAGTATAAGAAGTTTCTTCCTATAGTCAAAGATACCTGATTTCCAGATATTGAATTCATTTGAGTAGCAGAAATATGGATATCTGGCACAACCTTAATAGCAAACATGCAAATCGGTCAGAAGCAGCAATATTCAAAATATTTTTGGGGAATTTTTAATTCGTTTCGTCCGCGAATGTATCCCATATATCTTGGAGCTTTATTTTTTCGCTCTATCATTGGAAATATGCGGTCTATTTCATAAATAGTTTTAGAATTATTTTATGTCATGAAAAAATAGTACGCTCTTCTACTTTTTCTGTGATGAAAATATTATGCTACTTTTTATTCCCAATTTTTTTGTTGAGTTATTGCCCCAGTCGAGTGCTCACGCTAGCTGGGTGAGCAGTGCATAAGTTCGTCGCGGAGAAAAAAAAAATTGTACGAGGGCTGATCAAAAAGTTTAGTACTGATACTGTAATATTTTCGACACCAGCGAGAGCTAAAGTGATGCAGCTGTGGGATTGCATCGAACCATGGCGTACTCTAGAGTACGCTGTGCATCGAACTCATTTGCAGTGCTTGGTATTAGCGTTCCAACGTGCGTCAGTATGCTACAGTGTGTAGTGGAGTGAGGTTATTTTTGTGCTGTTCGGCGGATTGTGTAAAATGTCGAACAAAGTGCAAACATTAAATTTTATTTAAAGTTCAATAAATCTGCAACAGAAACCCACCAAATGATTCAGCAAGCTAAGGGTCAACAGAGAAGAACGGTGATCTCTAAACGATGATCATCGTCTAAAGGTCCCCGTCCTTCTCAAAGCTTCCCAAACCACTTGCAGTCAGTCTTGTGGGTGATAGCTGTGCTTCCGTAAGTTTGTTGAAACATTTAGAGGATTTTAGTTGCCAATTTATTGAGTTTGAAATAAAATTTAACGTTTGCACGTTGTTCAAAGTTCGACAATTCACTCAACCGCTGGACGCCACAACAACCTCACTCCATGACTCACTGTAGCACACTGACGCACACTGGAACGCTAATAACCACCACTGGACAAAATTGCGATGTTATCCCTAAGATCCATCGCTTTTGCTTCCCCAGGCGTCGAAAATATTACAGTATCAAACATGTTTACCGCACTTTTTGATCAGCCCTCGTGTCAGCCTTCATGTAGTAACTAATTAAAGGAGGGAAAAGAGTGGTGAGCTGTGAGTAAAAAACACATGGCTTGTGGTGCACATAATGGGTAACACATGCAGCTGGGTGAGGTTAGCTCATTGCAATCACAATAAGGCTTAACCTCTGTCCCAGGAGCTTTTCTGCTAAAGACTTACAATTTTGAGACGACTTTATCTGCTCAAAATATATGATTACCTCAGGGAATGTTTGGTTCATGCCGAGAAAGGTCAAGGAAACTATTGAACTTGTGTCAATGTTTTGTTTGCTTTAAATCGAATATTTGACGTGTTTTTTCGCACAGAGTTTAATAATTTGAACTTAGGTGAAAACGAGCTCACTCGTCGTGGCCGTGGAAAGAGTTGCGGGAATGACGAGGTGCATAAACAATTAGATAAATGGACCTAAGCATGGAGTTTAATAGGCGCTTCGTGACAAATATCTGTCTGTACCTTCGCAGGAAAGTTCTCCACGACCAAAATGAAGAAAAACTCCACAACCTAAATGACAAAAATGACCTCATGAAGCCTTGCCGTATGTCAAATTTTTCAAGAGAGAATGAGCGCAAAAATGTATGAAGTGGTATTACGTAACAGGGATACACTAGCACGAACTACGAACCCGGCGACCTGTACGTTATGTTTTAGTACTCGATCTTGTTGATCAAAAAAAGCAAAATAGTACATCAGTGTGTTATGTTTGTTGTTATTCATGTCCTCTCTCCGGAGTTACTACTTCACTTTCTCCCTCCACCTTCAAATACTAGGACGTGTTCTTAAAGAAGCTCAACTGTGTATATATTAAAATAAAATAAAGTGCTTTATCCCACTTCAAGCAGTCAGCCTACGAACCTATTGAAACATCAATTCTGACGACTTACTCTGTCGTAACAAAAATAGGTTTTACCTTCAATTATCGTGCCGCTTCAAATCAAAAGTTTAGTTAGCCAATACGACGCACAACTATGGTGAAATCATCTGAATCATGAGGAAAAAACTGCATCTACTCATGCAATAATAATAATAATAATAGATTTAATAAATGCAAGTGAGAGCCGCAGTGGATCCAATAACTTCTTTAATAAAGTAGGAGAGCACGAGTATGTTTACTATACATGACCGGTCTACTTGATTAGTGAAGCTACGGTTATACTACCCTGAAGCATCATTGTACCGTATCTTCCTTAATGAAGCTATGACACTGAATTTCTCAAGTTTTACCTATACTCCAATGAGTCTGAACTTAATTAGCCCGGATTAAAAAATTCGCTATGTTTTATATCATATTTTTCAATACCACAAAAATAACTTGCTATTCAGGCGTCGCTCGACATCAGCTGATAATTTCATGGGATGCTTGGCTGACAGTCTACTTATTACTGTCGATCCTAAAGAGTCCGTATTCTTTTTTGTAGATCGTGACGTCGTCGTCTGAATTACCGGTAAGTGTCCAACAAGGAGCCACGTGTGGTTCCTTGCCTCGTCGACACCGAGGCAACCACATGCCTTCTATCAGCGGCCACATCGAAAACGCACCGGATGGAGTCAACTTAAAACCTTCACGATCTATGATGATTCAGCACAATCTGCACCACAGCATGCAGCCGGCCTCAGTAATGCCACAGAGCATGTCACATGGGATGCCACCAGCCGCTACACATGGACACCTCGTTCACTCCGGCACTCACTGCGTACAAGCACACGGCTGTGCTGGCCAACACGCGCAACAACCTAATCAAATGAGCCAGTCATACAGTCGAGATGCGATAATTCACACACATGATCCACAAGTGAGCTACAGTCAAGCGCACAGCCGAGGAGGAACGCAACACAGCCATTCTCATCAGGCACACTCAATGCGATCTGGAAGTTCAGCGAGCCCGTTTGAGAGAGGCGATGTGGTCCTTAGTTGCCTTCCTCACAAGCACGACCATGCCCACAGAGGTTCAGGGAGTCCCCAGTGTACCAACTCCGAGTTAGGAGGCTATCACCCAACTCACAGCGACTCGAGTCTCCCTCTTCAACATTTGTTGGGCATTCGGACGAGTAATGCTGGCCAGCCCATGTCCGGCGAAACCTTCAAAGACACTGTGACCTATGCCCACGAGCATCGCATTCCTCTCTCCCCGCAATGTCGAGGCGGAGCGATGCAATCTGCAGATTTGCCTGTCGTTGCTGACTACGGCACTGATACTCAGAGAAGCGAATCAGACTCAAGTTTGGTGAATGAGTCTTCGAGAAGCACAGAGGCCCTTCTTAAAATAAAACAATTAGAAAGTAAAGTGTGAGAGATGTTAGTTGTAGACGCATCGTGCATTCATATCTCAACCAGTTAACAGTGTTTAGAATTAAAGTGTCATATCATTCAGCGTACACTGTGAGGTCACTGTGCTCGGTATGATGAGTTTTGATCTGCTTTTCGATTCTCGTCTCCAAGGGAAATGGTGGATGTTTCTTGAATACTTAATATAATTGATTGAGTATCGTTAAAATCATGTTTCTTAATGCAAATAACTTTAACTTTAAATCTGCTTTTGGAATTTTTGCTGTCGTGTAACGGAATGGTTTTTTAATGTTTATTTCATTTACACTTGTGACGGATTTGGTCAAGTTTTTTACTTCGAAAAAAAGTGAGTCTATTAAACTGTATGTTATACCGTAACGCTGGAAGTAGTGATTCTCTATAGTGTTTAAGTGTATTGTGAAAAGACCTTCTTCACTCGGTGGTTTTGAAAAGTCCAACTTGTATTCACAACTAGTCACACTTCTCTTTTATTTCAGTATATTTATTTATTTATTTCATGTGCCTAATTTTAGATTATTTCAAGAAATTATACTTAGGCTGTCTGTTGGTGAAACAGAAAATTATCCTATGAGAAATGGGTTTTTGCTGGCACAGTCATATGAAATTATAATTAAAAGTTATGTTGCTCTAGTTTGGGCTTTGTTCAGTCAATTTGCTCTGTATTTAAGCCTGTAATTAGGTTTGCAAATAATACGAGCAAAATTGTAACAAAACTTTGCGCTGGAAGTGAAGGGCGTTAATGCCTTTTCAGAAGTAGTCAGTTCTCACTTCACCTTTTTTACTGTAGTAGCATTCGTAGTAAGAGAATTCTAAAATTGCTTTCATTTTCATTCTAGGTGTAGAATACTGACCATTAGTTTGTTGCTCAAATACCACAGCGTGACAATCTGGAGCAGCGGCTGCCAAGCTCGTCGTGGGACGAAATGTAATTTTCAAATCGGAGGCGATTTTCATGCAGCGAAACCTTTGAGGAAATGACAGCGTAGGCGCCGGCTCATGTTGCATCTTTCTCCTGGAACTGTTAAGTTTTGAAGTTTAAGAATTGCAATATGGAATGGTATATGTAATCAATCAGTTATTTCTCCGAAGTTTAAAATGTATGGAAAAATTACTCAAATCGTCTAAATATGGGTATAAGAAATTATTCTTTTCGTAATTGTCTCATAGAAACTAAACTTAGAAATTTTCAAGGATTTCAATTTATAAAACTAAGAATTTCTTCTTATTTTCTCATGTGCTTTGACTGGGATGTTTTACGTGCGTGTTGTATCGATGTTAGGAAAAGTTTTACAGGTGTTCATAGCGAGAGAAATGATGCGTAAAAGATTTCGATTAGAACCTTAATCTCGAATGGCACACTTGAGGGAGGTGAAATGGAGGCGCCCTTCAGAGAGCTCGCGACGGACGAGAATTCTAACCTAATCCAAATTATCGAATGAAACTCTAGTGAAATTGTAAGCAAAGCTTAAACATGGTGCATTATAAATTCCGTGCTCTATCAAGATGACTGAAAAATGCAACGACTTTGAAGAGATTAGGACAATTTTCTCAGACATGGAAGAAGTTGTGATCATCGCTCATCTTGAAGCTAAACTTGATGTCAGGCAGGGCTCGCTATTCCATGCATCAACGTTGCTCACGAGACTTGGCTGCTTCCCATTCCCGTCGAAATATCGATGGCGTTCTCAAGGTGGGACTGACGTGATTTATTTTCTGTTGCGTGTCTTCTTCCCCAAGTAAAATAAATGACATATTCTGCTGAGTTTTGTACCCTTCCAATCTTCTGATGAAATTTCCAGGTTTGCGAGAAAAATACTAGGTGAATTGATCAAAGTTCTTCATGGTGCTTTACAAGTGGATTACTGAATAAAAATTGGATAGGTTTATTTATTTCGTGGTTTCAATTTTTATTTCACTTCAATATTTTTATAAATGTAGAGAACTATATAATAACATGATATTGATCCGATTATTTCGAATTTTGCAGTATTTTCATCTAAACTTGACTTGTCATGACGGTCAACTTGCCTAGGCAACTTGACAGACATGCCTTTGAAACCTCCTGAAATTTTAATGAAACAACGTTGACGCTGTGCAAAATGACTGAATAGTTTACACAAATGCCGCACGTGACACCAATACTCAATCTATTTTGACAAATCTACATCACTAATATACAGACGGCTCTCGGTTAAATGCCTTTCCGATACAACTCCTACCACACACACACTCATTATATGTCTGCCCACTCTGATTTGATGGACTCAGATGTGAAAGCAGATTCGTTCAATTAGAACTATTTACATTTCCGTCCTGTCATTCTATCGAGTTACTTCAGTGCACCCTTCAATCCATTCTGAGCTCGCAACTGACTGCCATGTATTGAACGATCTCACTTCTTTAGCGACCATCCAACACACCTGGCAAGTAGATACAACTTGTATTACATAACATTACTCGTCCGACCGCTCTACACTTTGTTGAAAACAAAATAAATTGTCGAAAGACTGCAATGCATAAATCTCTCTCATTGGGTTTTTTCGCTCTTGAGTGTTACTCCTTTGCGTCACTGAGGATATATTTTATTAAAGTCACACAGTATCGTTCCATTTCTCGATCTTTTACCAACGTTCCGGAGAACTTGTGCGCTTCCTCTCCTATCCACTTTGAGTGACTGTCAATCACCGAGTTAGTTTTACTTGTCACTGATGTTGTGTTAACAAATCTCTACGCGACTAAAACTCTGATCATCTGGCTCGAATCCGTACACACTCTTCGGTTAACACATAGGGCAGAAACTCAAAACTCAGTTCTCAGTAATTAAGTAAAAATTTTTCTATCGTATCATGGTTACGGATCATTGGTACTAAAGTGAAGAAATATATTTCTCTGGTTTAGGATATTTGTTAAAAAATTAGCCAGAATCATGAGGGGTTCCATAGGGACTTCAAAAAAGTTCGAAATAGTAGAACTTACAAAAAAATTTTGGACGATGTCTTAGATACGAGCTAACTATATGACTCCACTTGTCACTTCGGTTTTTTCAGTATCTGCCTAGCGCTTGCAGCATTTAGATAGCAATTCTTCCGCAACTTTACCGAGATCTTTCTTGCGTCAAAAAATGGATCCACTATGTTCTAATTAATACACAGGTGTAGCATGCTTGGTTGGTCATACGACGCTCGTGAGGCTTTATAATAAATGCCAGAAATTTGCAGGGTCCGTATTTCTAATCAGCGAGACTGTCAGAGAGGGCAGTCCGTATCAGTGACACTGAAAATAACATTATTTCATATCTGTTTTACCGTAAATAATAGGGCATCGTAAGAAAATAACATGATTAACGCATGATGCTTATCTGCTTGCTCCTTTTCAATTATGTTTCTGTCATTTTGATTCATTTATGTCTGTCACAATAATATTGTGAAGAATATTCTAGCTTCAAGCTTTTTTTAATAAGTTTGATCGTTTGATACATATATCTTTTCGCTCAGTTTTTATTTCAGTCCTATTGCAACCATAGGTCGGCGTCTTAAAGTTACAATTACTATGAAAGAGTGATCTAATAAATAGAACATTGTTTCCAGTAAATATTGTACAATGAAATTCAGTGCTATCACCCTGGAAATGGAGCTATATGTACGTGCAAACTTCAATCATATGTTCACCCCTTCATGTTGATTATAAACTTAGCGTTATTCAATTACCATTATCGTGTTCCAGAGAAATAAGTCCCCCACAAACTATTTATTTTTTGTTTTATTTCCTCTCTGCAAGCACATCTCGAGCCCTCAGCGCTAATATCACCACATCTGAAAAGAATAAAGCTAAGCCGGTGTTGCCATCATTGCCCCACTTGCCGTAAACTAAGCACATTTGGAGCACATATCGTGCACAGGAACATCCGTCACCACTGCGACATTACTCACGCTCGAGAGGCGCAGCGTGGCGTGGTGAGCCAGTTTCCGTGCACGTTCATTACATTAGAGTGGAGGTGCGCTGCCTCGTGTGAGCCCACCCTCATTCGCCAGTAACGCGGCCTAATGGCTTCAGACACAAAACCCCTCTCAACATTAGCACACGAGCCTCTCTTTGCTCTCACTATGACCTCCGAGGAAGCGCAAACATTCTCGCAACTTCATAAGAAAATTAAACGTCGGATTTGCAAACTGAGAGACTCTAATTTCGTCCAGGTAGTGACTCAGTCTACTAGGCATGCTCAAAAACTCTCAGATCCATTAATTTCTTCGTTAAGACTCTACAGCGATAGGTTTCGGCAACTCCTACCACTGATCTCTCGGATGAGGGGATTAGCTGCAGCTCTAATAGAAACTAGGGTGATGATCATAAGACTCTAAACTTTGCCAGCTTCATTCAGATGGAAGGGAACTTTGCGGCAAATCTCGAGAAATGTCTTTGATTGAAACTTTGTGATCGATAAACTCTCCAGGCGATTATGAGCTCGTTGATGAATAATGGGACTGAGTTTTACTCTTAGCGCAATTGTTCATTGCTAAAACTTGGGTGAGGAGAGCGCGATTTAGTGATCTCAGTGCTTTCAGAAGATGATATTGAATGAAATTGACGAATTCCTTTAATTAACTTGGGGTAAAGATTGAAATTTTTCACGTTATTATGTAGAATTAAAACGTCGTTACTTAGTTTTTGCAAGTGTGAGACTTCAGTTCGCATTAAATCAAATGTGCGATTTTAAATCATGCTTAACTGCTTTCTTCATGTATTGAGACCTGTCGTTCAGCCCGAAAGATACACACATCTCAATAAAATCTTGTTCACAAGTTCACTACAGCGTACGGTAGCTGTCAAAACTGTGCATTGTAATTTTCCAAATGATAGTAGATTCTTACATTTTTAGCTATTTAATCCCATTTTATATACTTATTATTGCATTTTGAACTGGGTGACCGCTTTCAGTTATTTTTTCAGTGGTTGTCAAAACTTGATTGCTGAAATTTGTATCAGGTAGTGTTAAAATCTGAATTCAACTGATATCAACATACTTCATATTGCATTTCGTACGTAAGGCCAAAACTACAAATTACAGCCAACGTATTCGGACTTGACAACATTTGCTTCGCCGCAACATAGTCTTTCCATTTCGCAAGCCTTTAATGCAATAATTTTTCACAAAATTTAAAAAGCCATAAGCAACTAATGAACAAAACGTGCTCGTTTTTTAAGATAGAATTAAAGTTACTTGATTACCTGTAAAGTATTTTTAGAAATACTTGTACCTAGCGCGAAAATTTCCATGATCGATTGACTTATGTTCTTGATATGCACACGGTGATGCGGATTACAGGAGCAGAAACTCACCTCTGCGGAAAGAAATTTCGCCGCAATGCAAACAAAAGAGGCTTACGATACTACCTGCTGTTGAAAAATATTTTCAACCGAGCTGACATCCCTGCTCCTTGAGAATAAAAAATCAGCTTTGACAAGCCAGCTCGAATGATTGAGAAGCTCGGAGCCTGACGAACTGCAAGTGGATTACGAGGCGTCCAAACACAACGAAGGAGTTTTTGCAACTCAATTCCTCGTCTGATATACAGTGGAAGAATTGTGAAGCCGCAAACAAGCGAAGCTATATCGAATTTTATTCTGAGATACAAATATACCTTAAAATGATTCACCATACAACTCGTTTTGTATTCAGTTTGTTTTCTCTTCAATACTCCAAATTTTTCAGAGTATCGAAATCTTGAGAAGGTTTCGCCTCGCACAAATCTGCAACGAGTGAAATTAACTTCAAATGTCGACCAGGAACGAACTGCACTCAAGAGATCAGCATGTTCCTACTTCCAATGTGAAATGTTCGTTTAACATTGGCGAAGTCGATTGGTAATTTGTCCTCATCAAGATTGCTTAGTAAATTTTTCCAAGAACTTTCGTGATTGATTTTCCACTAATGAAACATAACATCAGTGATTTGTTCACTCTACTGTCTACAGCAATAAAAGATACCGAGGTAGCCTTCCTCCATTGGCTTTCCGTCTCTAACTCTATCCTCAATTTCATGGGCCAATCTCAGCAGCACTAACTTTGCCTACTGAATAACTGAATACTCATGAAGTAGCTACTAATTATTTAATTAGACTGGTAATAGACATCACATTACAGACGTATAAAAACAAACGAGTGTGAGCCTGGTCTAAATGTACAAAAGCTCATTTCCGCACCTTGAAAGCGCTTCTTCCTTGAGGAACGGTAAACTAACTTATGCTTTGTTCGTATCGTTCAGAAATTTTCCATGCTCCGAGTCATAGCATGGGCAGCATTGCTCGTCCGACACCTACGGAATAAAATAATTCAAATACAGAGGCAACCAAACTCCAAATTCAAGAAAATTTTGTCAAATTTACAACACTAACTCAGATGGCCCATTGCAGCTGCATTCAGATTAATGAGTAGGAACATTGATTGGAATAGATGCTGTAAAGGAATAAACGAGGGAAAATCCGTTGATCAGAAATGCAAAGAGAAAGGGTCTCAGATGTGCTGCACAAGACGGTCCTCTGAAAGCAATCTTTCACTCCACAAAAATAAAAAATCTGACTAAAGTACATTTCTCCCAAGTTCGTTTTGATACACGACACACACGGAACAACGCTGTAGTGGACGTCTCAAATCGCCACCAGATATTCCAGCAAAATGCCTGTTGTCGTAAAAGTTGGAGGCGACGTCCAAATTTCCTCCCTCATTAATCTTCTTGCTCAAAAACGCTCGGCGAGCGGAAAGTACAACGGTTCTCTACAGCCAGGGCTGAGGTAGCGCAAGCACTCGCGTGTGCGTGGCAAGTTAGCTTGCGTATCTTGTTCAGTTTGTTTTCATATAGAAAAAATTCTCTTGGTTTTCAAAGGGAATTTTTCTAGTCGGAAATGTTGATGTATAAATCCACGTATTTTATTCGACTCATGAAGTTTAAAATATGAATGAAAATGTACAGATGCAAATCGTTCCTTTATCAAAAAGATCAAGTAGGGTTTCAGTTTCGTGAAATTAATTGTGCATGAAGAACCAGTATGGCAAGACGCATAAAGGCTGAGCGTCTCCAACATGCACTGAAGTGGACGTTTCTTCGGTCTGGTCACCACAATGGTGCCGTGCGAATGTAAACAGTACACATAGGAGAAAAATAATCTTTTCTAAATATTCATGAATGCTTTGACCACGTCTAAAAGAATCCCTATTCTCCGACACGCTTAATAAAACATTCATATGTTTAGGTTAGATGACTGGGTATCTATGGCCATCCGACATAAATTTTCAATGGCCAACCCAGCTCCAAAATAATATCTCCATTAACGAAGGAATCTTACACGGCGTTCCCAAATCATGGCCCTACTAAGCGCTGGCATCAAATAATTAAGCGTTAGCTGTTGCTCGTAAGTAATTTTTGCAGAGACAAGCTTCTCTCACATTTTACATACCTCCTTGCAGACCTGAAACCAGGAGACGGAAACGTCGGAACTGCGGGGCTCTGCATCTCTTCTTTAGACAGGGGACGAACTCGATTTTTTTCAAATGCAAGCTCTACATTTAATGTGTTTAAAATTCCTCTTACATCTGAAATGTACATACGTTATGGTGCGGGTTATCGCACGTCTACACTGGTCCCCTCGTTTTTTTAACGTGCGCAATTGTATTCTGCTGCTACTGTTTTACCACCACGAAATGTCGAGGTTCTGCGACGTCAGCTACGAGAATTGGAGCGGATCTGTGGAGTGTCGAGACGGTCAGGGCCTGCTAGGTCGCTCTGCTGTGCACCCAGCTCTGTATACTGACTACTTTCAAGTATCCGAAGTGTACTCTGTATAGCTAACGGGACTTGTAATTCTAAATGTTTTGCTAAATAAGGATGTGCTTTTAAGCAGCTAAAAATTTCAAGAGAACCAATTACAACGGGACCAATATTATCTTAAACTTTCATGTACAGA
>VOMN01027407.1:0-18065 GCA_014899125.1 Orchestia grillus | reverse complement strand
AACGGCTAAGGGCCTCCACCCCAGTTTCCTGGGGCTTCACCCTCGCCAGGCATAGTTTACTAACTTTCGGGTCATAGCATATATTCAGTATCTGTAAATAAGGCTCGTAATTTGAACTTCAAGAAGCAATGAGACATGTAAGCCATACAGTACGTCGGTCACTTTAAAAAAACTAATGTACGTGTAGGTAAATTTTGCGCTGTGGGGATCTAACCTACCATACGACCTCAAGGGTAACAACACAATCGGTTGTACAGACAACACCCAGAATGCTGTGTAAGCATACAGAAAATTACTGATAGATACATACAGTCATGCCTTCTCGATGACACACACTCGTCATAGCATGGGTCAAATACATGTTGATATCGTTTACACTTTACCATGTGAAGGCAGTGTAAACATGAATAAAATTAGGAAAGCGCGTGTGTAAACGAAGTTATGTGGAAAAGGGGACTTGGTGAGCAAAACAGGTTATGGCTGAAGGTCATATGCTAACATGCAGGTTTGTATGCATAAGGAAAGGCCGTCGCTCTAGCCAGGCTTTTGATTTGTTAATATTTTGTGGGCGGTAACTCCAGCAGTCGTACAATAAACAAAAACTGGCTGTGGGTGTCGCTGGCAGGAAAGAATTCCCCGCTCGTGGTTCACTTGGGTTAGAACTTCAAAACCACCCGCATCAAGAAAAATGAAGGCAGCATTCTCAGCATTCCCGAATACTTTTTCGATAAAAGCCATAAAGCAATTTAGCAGCGTTTGTTACCAGAGGAGTCCAATAAAGTACAGTTTTTATAAAGGAAGGTAGAGGGCAATTTACGCACCGAGAAATATACTTTCCTCCGGAGGCTTCATTATTATGAGAAAAACTCCAGCGATTAGTGCGTTGCAGAAGCGCTGTAACTTTGCCCAATACTTTACAGGCTCAGATCCTTAGTTTGAATTTTTCTTTATCGTACGGCATTGTGTACAAGAGGAATTAAGACGAACCTGAAATTCCTCGTGCAGTAACGCTTCATAACAACAGAATATTTCACTATCATCTCTCACTATATGTTCATCCGAAAAGGAGGTTTTACATGATCAGTCAAAGTCTGAAGACTGTGTCGGCACACTCTCAAATATAGGCATCGAATGCTAACTTTATAATCACAATTCTGGAGCCAGGTCAGACGTCAAGGGACTATTGAGTTCCTAGACGCCCAACCTGATTCCAAAATTTAATATAGAGTTAACATTCGATGTCCATATTTAGGTGTCCTCCACACTGTTTTCAGACGTTGTCTGATCAAGCGGAAGGGCCATAAATCCGTATTGTTGCACAGAGGATCAAATGCATGTAGTAGTTATCGCTGGCGAACTTCGCCTTAAGATTTGCTTGGAGGCTATCAGGGCAATACGCTCGTTATATTCTGTATAGAAATTTTGTCTACTTGCATGCTTGCCTGCTTGCTTGAGACGCTGAAGTACTAAAGCACCCTCCGTAAATGTTAGAGAGAAGCCAGCTTGAACTCGATGAAGGGTCGGTACTCTGAGACACACATCCTTCTTACAACTGTATGCGTCACCTGTTTCGATGACAGAAACCAGGCTGATATTTTACACCGTTGGTCCTCGCTTAAAGTACATTTTCTGCGTATCTGTTATATTTTGCCGAATCGTTTGCTTAAAAAAGAATGTATATTCAAAGTTTTAATTGATAGTAAATAGGAAAGTTCAACGACCAGTAACCCAAACAACCAGGTTTTAGCTAGGTTTCATGTTTGATTTTCTTGCATGATGAAGTATGAACGTCCCGTGTTCCTGAGGCGGCAGTTCCGCAGAGCAGTCGTACCAAGTTCGTACTTTGGCAGCAATTTACTGAAAAAAATTCACGGTCCTTCATGCCCTGATGACAGCTCGAGCGAGCAGGAATGTGAACAAACAGAGATTTTTTGGAAAGCCGGTAACGTCCTCCCTAGAAAGGCAGTCCATTTAGCTGTCGTCGGTCTCCGTGTAGGATTTGTCTGCGGCACGGCAGACGATCGTAGGCAAGAAAATGTGTGCCTTTTCTTCACAAAAGTGATCGCAATAACAAAGACTTGTCCTGCCACCATTTGTGGCGAGCTTGAGAAGAAAATACGCGGGTCACGCCACCTCCAAATGATGACTCGAGTCGAGAAACCAGGGCTTCGGAAGCGGTTCTTTGAAATCCATCTGGGATTCTTACTCGATGGCTTCGATTCTGGAACAATACTGAACTCAACCTTCTGCTGGGATGTCTTGAAACTTGTCTGTATCAAAGTAGAATGCACTGTCATGGGTCGCACTATTTAATATAAAGAATAACACTCCCAATTTCATTCCATAAATTTTAAAAATTATTTACTAACATAAGCGTAATCTTCTTGCGTATAATTTTGTGCCCGACTGTATTCCAAAATTACCGATAAAATACTAAAGAGATGCTGGGCAGTTTTACCAAGACATTATAGAAAACTATGTATGATTAGACACAAATGAATGGCCACTCAGCAGTGTTTCATAACAAACGCACATTTTTTTACGAATAGATGATCCTGAGATTCGACAAAATGGATCATTCAGTGGACCCCGACAGGTAATAAGCCTGCACATTTTTTTGCGAGCTGAAATGTGAATGATAATCATCCAATGTCAACCATCAGAAAGTAAGTATCCCTTGGATAAATATTCAGCATTTCCAACGGCCGGTCAACACCTAAAACACACACAGAATCTCGTCCAGTACAAATTCCCTAAACATGTGAGAGAAAGTATGGCTTTAAACTAGGAAAAATGCAAAAGCCAGGTACAAGGTAATCGTAGTGCTGGATTTTTCCTCAGCTAATTATGCTTCTCTATTAGCGGAGTCAACAAAGGTCTGTTGAAAATAAAAAATTTGATCGGATTTGAGTCCAGAACTTTTGGTGCGAACAAACGAGAGCGTTTGGAAAAATAATGCAGCGGTGCGATTGTCAATGGCATCGTGAAATCAAACGAAAAGCAATTCAGTTTCTTGCCAAAGTCTGAGCTAGAATCGAAACGAGTAGCAAATAATTTCTGCGAAGCAGATTTCGCAATGGCGTGACTTCTTAGAGACCCTCATCAAGTTACCGAAGGGAGTTCGAATTAAAATAGCTAGGGCATCATTTCCTTCTATTATATTTTTATTCATTTACAATGACGTTATCTACCTGCTCGTAGCGTTGTAAATAGACCGTCAAACAAATGAATAAAAGCTTCACTTCACTTTTTTCTTATATTAACAAATTTGCCGTTGAGTCGATTTCTTGATCAAAAAATAACCTGCAATCACATGAGTGTGATAGTTCTTATTTAAATTTTAATAAAGAGTCTTGCTGCTTACCTCCGACATGTACTGCTCGTCACACAGGAGGAAAGAGGAGGGAGGGGGAGGAGGGGCAATTACTTGCACCTTGATATTTATTTCCTTTCCACACGCGGGCGTAAATGAAAAGTTCAGAAAATATCGTGTTTTAAAAAGTGAGCTAGTACTTGAAGAAACTTGAAAGTTTATTTCCGATGTAAATTTCATTGCGAGAAGGTCGTCGACATTCTACGGTCATTTAGATTGAAAATGAACATGCATGATGTCTTTATCCTATCAACTCAAATTTAAATGATTTTTTACTTTTTGCTAAACCCCTATTTAACCTAAGAAATTCGAAAAGCGCATAGTTATCAGCGTTTCCGGCACACATAATTGCACTTCCCTTCATGATGAAACTCTGCTACATTTCTTTGGGGAGTAGTAAATATAGTGTGTTATGCCTTGTTCTAATAAATGTAATATTGTAGTGGCTTCTGTTGAGATAATAATTACTGCGATAGTAATGGACTAAAAATTCGGCCAAAAATTCAACTACATTTAATTTATTATAGATTTAGCAATATGCTCACAACTTCACTAGATTCTTATTTTTATTTTATTTACTTCAAGTCGAATGCGTCTCAAGATTTAGTGACTTGATTGGGGGACCATCATCCCACCTGAAAACATACACAAACGATATGTAGCGCTGCATGAAGTGCGTTGGCTCAAAATTCTGCAGCACCAGTGCAGAAACATGAAATTAAAAAAGTTGGAATGCAGACGGTAACTCTAAAGAACAAAGTACTGTACGAATAGCTAGGGCAGCGGTCCCTAATACCTGGAGTAATGAAGGGTAACAGTTGGTCAACAAAAGAGCAAACATTGCTCTTTTGTTGACCAACCGCAGAATAATTGGAGGAACAATTGTAACAAAGCGGGTAGTAGCGCAGTAATGCAAGCCGCCTGCATCATGATTTTGAGAATCAGTGGTACGTAGCTTTACAGAGATAAATCTGAAGTCGTCAGTTGTAGCAGTGGCAGCACAGCAGCTGCGGCACTAGCAGCACAACAGCTGCGGCAGTAGAATCACAGCAGCTGCGGCAGTAGAACCACAGCAGCTGCGGCACTAGCAGCACAGCAGCGGTTCGACTAGCAGCACAACAGCTGGGGCAGAAGCAACACGGTAGCTGAATAATTTCACCGTCTTTATGTCATAGAGCTTAATTTGTTGATATATCTAATTCAATTAGGATGATCATGGTAAGCGAGCTGGAGGGGTCAAGGCTTGCTGGAATTACAGAGTATTTAATAACGTTTCGCCAAATTTCAGACTTTTTATGAAAGCGTATTCAGAAGAGCTTATTCATGCTCGACTGAATTCAAGCACATGTGGTAATGCACTAAGAAGTTTTTAACATTTTACTAGATACTAATCTAACTACACTGAATAAATGGAAATGCGATTCTGGTAGAATTATATTGTTGAAATAAGAATGAATCAATTCGGGACTGAGATAAAATTACTATGAGAGATTCAATTCAATGAACACATGAGAGATTCAATTGAAAACGGCGCTGGCACATTCAGATGCTGGAAGCGGAATGATTGTTGGAACACAATAGAGTTGGGAATATACGTAACTGGCGATGTTGGAGTGCTGATGATGTTGCGCTGGCACTCATCGCTTTATTTTGATGTTGGAGATGATTTGAGCACAAAAAACATCTCACGTAAATGACGGATTTGGAAGGACTCATTACAATCGAGGAATCTCATTGAAGAGCCACATTTCTGACATAAGTAAAGTTCATTTCTGACAATAATACCGCGCTTACCAGGCAGCCAAACCAAAGGTTGAGGACAACCCTCCCCTCTTGCATGGTGTCTGAAATTGTCGCCTGAGAGCTGTCGGCAGGACCCTCGAGCAGTAGGCGTCAAGATTAATTCTTTCACGGACTCGTGACAGTATCGAACGAAATTGATTTGAACACATAATTCTAAATTTTAATGTAATCCGAATGCATAATAATCATAAATATTTGCATTTTGCCTACTTATTATTCTTCGAAAATATCGACGAAAGAGCTCTATTTTTTTAAACAAGCTATGTAGGGGAGGATAAAGCTTTCGATCAAAGTCCGTGCAAGGCACCTCAGGTGCGCAAATGGCAGCGCCTCGACCGTTGCCGAGGTGTCCATAGGGAAAGAGATTTTCTTGTGCGACGAAGATGCCTTGCTTTCTTTCTCCTTTGCAGTCGAATATTTTTAAATTTGTCTCCATGAGTGATAATATTTTTTTCGGAAGATTTTTAAGCCTGTGTAAGGCGAAGCCAAAACACAGCACTACAGTTGTGAAAGTAGAACAACTGCAATCGAAAAATACTCGGGGCACTGGTATCGAGACTCAGTTTTGGCTACACTGGAACGTTACAGAGAACATTGGCATGTTGTCTGTGAAACTGCAAGCAACGGAGCAGCAGAAGAAAATCCGGAGGCACAAGCACAGCTCGAGTTCAGGGTGAGCAGTGAAGCGCGAGCTGAGAGGAGGCCTCGTGAGAGGGCGAGAACAGAACTGCAGATCTCGCAGTCGCTGTTCTATACAAATGAGGCTGCGGTCATTGGTAGTGTGACAGCGACGGCAGCGACGAGCATTGTTGACTAAAACCAGGAGGGCTGGTCTATTCAAACGGAGTTGTAATCATTTGGAATTACTGTCATGGGATGACTGTTGCTCATGCCAACTGAGGAATCGTCTGCCAAATATGATGATCAGGGAAGCGTACGACGCTAATTTTCCATGTTTGTTAAAAAAATTTTTTGCTCGAGCGTTGTGGTTTTTTAAGCGAGAAAAGACCCTGAAATAATTAATTTCATGCGAAAACCATGATGTTATAGGAATACTAATCGCAGTCGTTCAGTATACAACTAAAAGATATAAAAACCACATTGACTCTAAATTATGTAAGTCAGCAAAAGCATTTCAAGTGAACAACGAGGCAAGCCCTCATACTCTTAAATTAATTTCAACTTCCCCCTAGATTTCCTAAAAAATTATTTATCTTGCTCTTAAGTAGTTGTTGCATTGCCATTTTCTGCCTAACCTTCGACTATCATTGGTCTTGTACGCGTTCTGACGACTGAGAGTCTCACTCTTCCAGCGCACCCTCATCTCGCCAGCTCCTGGACGCACGCCCTCATCTCGCCAGCTCCAGGACGCACGCCCTCATCTCGCCAGCTCCTGGACGCACGCGGCGGCGGAGCCAGGCGAGCTGTAGGGAGGTCTGCTGCCGCTACGCCTCCGCTGATAATGTCAGCAGCCATAACGCAGGAGCTACCATAAGGTCAGAGTTTATAATGACTGTGGAAATGAAGTCCATTGCATTAGAGCTACACAACGAGCACCTGCTGAAACTCATCAGCGTTTCGTATTACAGGGGACGGAATGAAGTCGCTTCTTTGTTTCCTTAAATACTTTATTTTCAGATGAATAGCAAAGCAGCTCCAGTTTGAAAATACCTTTTAATGTTATCGATGCCCCTAGTCAATAGAGCTGTTCGCAAATTAACTTACAGATCTATTTATTACATCATAGAAGACTCAAAGGTAACGATGGGATAAATACACCACAGATCTGTAAGCACGAGTTGTTCTTTGTCCTGATCCTTCACAATCCTACCATTGGATGTCCTAGACCTGCACGAGCTGTCGGTGCGAGGCATTCTCCATCGACCACTTACCCAATAAGAGTCGTTACAAGCCTGTCCTAGTGCTATTGGGACGAGCTCATAATTTTCTGACGCGTTCCCCCGCTCTGCCGTAGCTGAGAGTCTGAGGCTGAGGTCAGTGTGGTCGGGACGGTGCGAAGAGGGTCGGCCACGTCGTAATCTGGCGCCAAGGCTTCCATAACTCGGCCACTCGAGTGCCCGGCTGATCACATCAATGTATTTTACGAGTCCTAAACCCATGCATATCTCCACTAAAGTTTTTACAATCTATCTGGCTACTGAGGTGCACGAATAAGGAATATGCTGGAGACATACGAAGTGTACTCGCGAGTAGAGTATTTTCTGCTCAAAATTCAAAACCTGATACGGCTTCACTGCTTCACCAAGTCGTCAAAATTATGCATGTTGCCATAGATCAAAACCATTGCTTCGGTGTTTGGAAGCTGCCGTTACCAAGGGTTTTCTTAATATCCTAATAAATATCTCTCTTTATACGTTATTTCATGAGTATAGGCTGGATTTATCCCAAATTTAATTACTCTGTTAAGCATCCATGCGCAAAATTTATTTCCTTTTGATGACTGTCGAATACTGGCTGACAGCAAGCGATCTAACGGGTTGAAATCAATAAGCCTAGGAACGAGCCAAGAAGTTTGGAATCCCACCTCTGAAATTTGCAGCTCTTACTTGTGGCTGCTCCAGCGAAACAAAACCAATGCGAGGCAAAATATGCGTAACTTTCGATGGTGTTAAGGATTTTTCTCACATAAACAGCAACATTTTCCCACTTACCATACTGAAAATTACAGCACGACATAGATTGCGAGTAAAAAAGAATGTCAAAAGTTTCCAAGAATTTACCCCAACATTTATCGGGTGATTATACTTTCATTTAGGATCATTTTGGTCTCGAAAGAAGCCAGGAAACGGGGCCGTGAATGCCTGCTTCTCTGGAGCTCGAGGAACAAAAGAAGGAAAACAATGCCAGCGAGCGCTCGAGCAGAAGTCTCAGAGTGCCTGATTGCAGACTCCGACAAGAGCACTTCGCAGAAATTTCTCAATGTTTAAAAACCACAGACGAAGAGGCAGACTTTTCTAATTGGTACTACAGAAAAATAATGTAAATATACCCGCTGGGTTTGGAAGGAACTGTGAGCTTTAAGGCGCTAAGCTATGATACCGCGCCTCTGCAGTCGAATGCGACTCTTGAAGACAAAAAACATCAACTACTGCCATTCGAGTACATCTATCACGTCCATGTTAGGTTTTCTGGAAATTCATTTCATATCGACTACACAAATCTGAGAATGTTGAGCATTAACACTATACAGTAGTGGTTAGGAAAGTTGCTTAACTGGGATGGGTAAAATAAATAAGACCCATATATTTATTGTAAAACTTATGGCGTACATAAAAAGAGCAGGGGTCCGAGAGAAATTGTGGTTTGATGTATTTGAATGGAACTTTCACTACTGCAACGACTCATATTTTAAATTTTGCCCTTAGAAGTCGAACAATGGTCATCGAAACTCAACGTGATGTGAGAAACACCTTGTTAGCATATGAAGTACATGTTTTTAGGAGACTTGCGTACAATTAGGCTAACGAAAAATTTATTACCATTTTAATTGGATACTTCCTTCACACAACACTATTGCAAAGTTTACAAAACCCTAAGTAATGGAGCAGAGTGTCGTCAGACTGGTGGCGTGCCGAGCAGGGATCACAATAATGATATCAATACCGGACACACGTTCAGTTCTGTAACGCACCACACGCCAGCGTGTACGTACGAGCAGTACAGCAAACATTGCTCCAGGTGCGCAGCGTTCACTCGGATGTTTATAATCTGATCAGCTTCAATGTGTATTGATTTGTAAGCGGGTTTCTGAAAAGATGTGTTCTCTTGACGATAATTTCTATTAAACCGAGATAATTATATGAAAAACTTATCGGTATTGTTGAAGTACAGCAGTGTTATAATTGTAAGGCAAATAAATATGTCACTGATAACTCGCAAAGCTATGTTGATCAGCCTGTTGGATCCAAATATTTCTGATATTGTAAGTGCAGACACAAATAAGATAATTTGATACAATTTTTCGACTTAGTGAGGCCGCTGGTACATATGGTCAGCCCGCCATGGCACAGGTATACTGAGTACCGGACGCGCTAATACTGAGTACCGGACGCGCTAATANATGAAAGGCACGATTATGCTGAAAGAAAATCTGTGCTTCACTAAATAATTAATTCGACGAAATATTCATCAACCGAGGAGGCACACAACAGACGCACTAATACTGAGAACCGGATGCGCTAATACTGAGAACCGGACGCACTAATACTAAGTACTGGACGCGCTAATACTGAGAACCGGATGCACTAATACTGAGAACCGGACGCACTAATACTGAATACCGGACGCCCTAATACTGAGAACCGGACGCACTAATACCGAATACCGGACGCGCTAAGCTTCGTCGATTGTTATCCATTTATTTAAAGCACTGGGCTTGGGTGCGACGGCGCTCATACAGCAGCTCCACCAGTGCAATTATTACGAGAAAAAATTAGCCGTAGCCTGCTCTATAGGGAGCGCTACACACATTCCTCCAGTTGCTTGCTATTGGCTTCTTGCACAATAACAATTTCGTTTAAGAGAATAACAGTTATTGTCTTCAGGAAATTGCTTGATGATAGCACGACCTACTCATTGATTTGAAGCTCAGAACTCATTTATCAGGCTCAAGAAACCTCTTATATGGAAGCTTAATCAAAAGGATGGATACCTTCCAAAAAAAATTTTTATTCGGCAAGTCCTATTAAGGGGTACGCTATACAACGGTAACACATTTCCATGTAAACAGTTACTTACTGTGTTGAGAGTCATAATATATTCCAGGATTTTTAAATCTGATGTCGACTTCTCGATAAAATCGTTAGGAGAAAGTCCTATACTATTCAATGCAAACAAGTACTCCACTCAATGGGTCTCTCTCTTTGATTTGCGAAAGTTTTTAGTAATCACGTCGTATAATCACTATGATCTATTTCTTATCCTTTATTTATCAATAGATTACTCATTCTGTCAAAAAATCTCCCATTGAAGTGTGTGAACATTCAAGCCACGCATCTCTAAATAGATAAATCAGCTCAGAATGAAAAGCTTTGAATAAATGATACCTCATTTTGAAGTCTGGTTGCAACGATTTGAAATAGAGTATTAATATTAGAGATACTAAACCATGTTCAAATCTTACCTATCACGCTTTAAAACATTGTTTACGGGAAAAATGACGTAGGCAATTAAGCCTCGGTAAATTTTTATCGTGCATAGTTGAGTCAACTTTGACTTAACTTTCAAGCTGCAGTTTTTTCTCATAACTCACCGTTATTTCTGCCAACGATGCATGACCGATATAATTGTTAACAAGTTTCTTCTCAACCCCTAGCAGAAGAAAGTTGAAAATTATACGCGTCCAATCTGAGTATTAATTACATTTCCTTTTATAATATTTTCCTCATGTTCTGCGTCTAGTCAGGAGTCATTAGGCGTCACGCAGCGCTCTTAAGGGCTCTTCACAAGATCAGTCAATGTCTGGAGGCAGTGTCGGCAAACACCATATATGAGCATCGAGAGCTAACTTTATTCTTTATTTGGGAAGCAAGTTGGAAATCAAGGGAAATCTCAGGTCCAACTTGAGACTTACAACCCGCGATCGTGCGAAGAACCCTTAACAAGTAAATTCTTCAACTTCCATTATGCGTAAAATAACTTCAGTAGTGTATTCAGATTATTTCGTGAATGAAAATGAGACCATTTCTACGTATAAATCACAAGATAAGGTGCGAAAATTACTAATTCCTCTGTTAAAGCTTTTCGTCCGCTCGAAACACCGTCAGAAAATGATTTTCTTACACGTGTTTGCTCCCGCTCTATCGATCAAGTTGAACTAGAGCACATGGGCTCGAAAGCAAGGTACTCAATGCAATCACTAAAGTCGTTGAAACGCAACGTACTTAAAAACTCAGCGACTTAAAATATTTTGCTGCAAATCCCTCTTGAGGAATATTTTATGCTGCCGCGTCGGGGTTTGGGGATGAGNTGCGGCCTCAGTCCTGCACTGCACTGCGGCCTCAGTCCTGCACTGCACTGCGGCCTCAGTCCTGCACTGCACTGCGGCCTCAGTCCTGCACTGCACTGCGGCCTCGAGAGCGCTTGGAGCTCAAAAGATATAATGTTTGGCAGCGTAAAAAGCTTTCAATCTTTCTCGAAAACGACGCCTAATTGCTAAAAAGGCGCTTTCTATCATTTCGCTCGCTATTCATAGTTTTTTCCAGCGGAAAGTCCAGGTTCGCTCCTCTCGTCAATGCGGTGTTTTTTCTCTGATGGGTTGCGCGTCTATTTGCAGAAACGAAAATATTAATGAAAACTTTGGTAATTTTTAGTGAATTTATAGCAACCTTTTCCACTGAAATTCAATGTAATGCTGATTTGAAGTATCGATCGAAGATTATGAAGCCGCCATAAGTTCAATGTACTGAACAGCACAAAATATAGCTGAAGCCCAACGTCCTGGCTGACTCCTTCTAATGACCTGCCCAGATGTGTTCAATGGAGCTTCATGCTTTTCTAAGCCGTAGTGCCTTTAAAATTAGAAATGAAAAACATGACCTAATTATTCAAGGTAAAGTTTTCTTTAATTTGAAGCACGAGCTAATATTTCATCACGTCAGTATTGCAAGGCATTTATCATTGGTATATATGAATTCACAACTCCAAAATTAATTACTTATTCATCCCTCGTTATGTTCGGTGATATGTGAAGCTGAAGCTTAAAAACTCTGTCGTACTTTTTTTCGGAAGCTCAAGGCCAGGTAAAAATCGGGCGATGGCTAGGTGTAAAATTGCCTAAGCCCCTCTTCATTCTTAAGATCAAGCGAAGTTTTTGTATTTTAAACCATATCATAATTCTGTATTAATTCAAAACATTTTCTTAAGAATAACCTCCAAAATTTCCATGACAGCTCCCGTATTCCGTGTCAGTGCACGCATGTGATGCCATACAGGAGGCGCAAGAGCTCGCTCTCACAATTCGTGTCTGTTTATTTTATAGAAATATTGCATCTACTTTCATTAATAAGAAAGATGTTCCATATGTCATGTCATATATGTATAGCAGCTCTGTATTCATTGTTGCCGTCTTCGATTATTTCATTATGCCATGGTCAACCCCATAGCAATTGACGATTGACCTTCATCAAGTCTTCATCGACTGTCTTCATTTTTTAGGCAATTCGAGTCCTTTATTTTATCCGCTTCCTATAATTTATTAAACGTAAGAAAAATCCAAGAATATGGTTCTTTCACACGAGCATTTCCTCTTCATTTCAGGTGAAGCTGCTTGGTAGAGCACTTGTTGATACCATGGCGCGCAAGTGGGAGGCAAAAATAATACAATGATAATCATTCTACAAACAACTAAAAATAGTAAAAATAACTAAGCTACCAGCCCTGATAGTGACAATAATATACACTAGCCCAATTTACGGATGCGAGGGAAGTATACGTTGAGAATTTGGGCGCGAAGGCATCGTGTACTCATACGAAAGTGCTGTAGTTGCCAACCACAGGCATCTCGGACTCGACGCTCAGGTGTCAGCGTGAGGCATGATTATGTCTTGCAGCCTCGAAACATGGGGGAGGGGCGAAGAATTGACCTTGGTTAAGCTAATTTGAATCTTCAGACTTCGTCTCGATAGGCGTAGCTAAACCTCGAGCCTCATGTGCTAAAACTAGTGGAAGGAACCCTTATTCTTTGCTAAGTTTGGTGCTGCAGGAAGCAATGCACGTGCTTCCGGCCACAGGATCACACATACCTGTGTATACGGGAGCACCAAAGAGAAATGTATGAAATACACAACAACGATGAATACAGGATTTGGTTACAATTGCGTTTTGAACGATTTGGTTGCAGGTGGGGAACTTTAAAGAAAATTCTGGAACCTTCGTTAATGTTGTTTAGTTACATTCGAAATCGAAGGTGATGACTGGAAATCTTCTATTGATGACGGATTAAGCTCCTAAAAGACTGGAAAATGTCAGTTTCTTCACCGAGTTTATCTGAAAACCTCAATTCAGAAATTTTTTAGCCTATACGAAAAAATATTGATAGAAAATAATCTGATCACTTCAAAATCCCTTTTCGCTTTCAAAATTATGCTTAACAGATATCAGGATTCATCTTTTATCAATTCCTTCATGCCATTAGTAATAGGTACAATAGGTCTACCACATAATAGGTCTACTTTATAATCGAGACAGAAAGAACTTGATCTCGTGCAATTCATGCACTACGAAAAAATTTAGCCATTGACTTAAATTGAACCCTTCGTGCCCTGAATTAATTTACATGCGAGAGAAACGAGATTTTTGCATTCCTTGTTGTACATAGACAGTCTAAACCAATCTAAGAAGATTTTATAACGAAAAGTATTTAGTTATGATTTTTTTTATGGAGGACGTTGAGTCCTAATAATGCCCATAACTTGAAAAGAGTTAAATATGTATCAGTGTTATTCGTCTTTTTTTCATATGTACATATTTTTAAAATATGTATGGGTATCCGTGTTTTTCAATTCATATGGTAAAAAATGGTGCATTCTGCATGAATGATAAAAGCCTTTTTTCAGTTAATGGTATCGAGTAAAAGTGTAGAAATTCTTGCAAAGTAAAAAATTTATCCAATTTCGCGTTTGACCGTAAAAGTTTGCAGGTGTTCAAAAGTCTGAAGGTGAGCAGTAGGGCAGCGGCGCTCCCAGCGGCCTCGTCCAGCAGGCGTCGTCACAGAGTCTCGAGAGCGTCAGCGTCAGGAATTGCTTTTCAAAAGCTCACGTCGTTTTATGGCAAATGGCCTGCCGTCTAAATCAAGACGAGGGGCTAGGTAGAAAGTTCGTCCAAGAAAAAGATGGATTTTCGTATGCTCCACACATAAAATGTTGCACAATCTTGCAATACGCATCTTCTTCATGAATGTGTGAAAAATGAAAAAGACACTCTCCATGACTGCTATCCTTTGCTTGAACTTTCAAGAGTGAAATATTCAAATCAAGAGACCAAAAGCCTCTAGCATTCGTTTTGGCACGAAATATTTTCAAGCTAAAGATTTTTTACTTTTTGCAGGACCGTGAAATACCTGGGCCAAAATGACGATTCTGTAGAACACTGCAGTTTTACATTCTTCACATCATGATATGTTCTTCGGCTTGACAGCAGTAATTGGCCATGAAAGTGCCTAAAATTTAACAGTGCAATAAATAATTGAAACACTACAGATATACTGGTAAATGAACATTCTTCAAAGAAATTAAACAACTACATAAGTGATTTTAGGTTTGTACTACACTTCATGAACTCTACGGAAGACGTGAAGTTCATTCAAACACCTTGCTTTTATTATTCAATTTTTGCGTAGTTTTCCCCGAGGGCCACGTCAGCTCAAAGATCAGAAGCAAGAGGCTTGTCAGGGAGGCGCCCAGCCCAGAGGTCGCTTGTGCGCACTCAATGTCTGCAAAATAAAGAGAGCGTCTCAGCTGGGCGTGAGCTTGAATACTAATGGAATTTTGGGCGTCGTAATTCTCATTTGATGCCGTAAAATGAATCAGCGGAAGACCAGACCATTTTGAGGGGCACTCACAAAACGATTGCGTCTATGAGACCAAGTCAAATACTCTCCTTTTGAAAGTTTGGGGCTCCGAACACATCCTGTTACTGTCATTTTCTCTAATTTATAAGGCTGTCGAATAGTTCTTGCAAACTATTTTTTGTTCATAATTTTTTATGGTTCAAAATACGATAGTATGTAGAACCTTCATTCAGGATTCCGGATGTGTATGCCATTAGGCATTGATTGACTTTGAAAACTCACGAGGCTCTTGCAAGAATCTTGAGCGGTTGTAAAACCCTGAAGGTTCTACAAAATCTGCGTTCTGCGTAGTCCCTAAATTTTGTGCCTCTGTAAAACTATTGAAGGCTAGAAACAAATTCCTGCTAGAAACAAAGGCTTAAAATTATTACAGATAGTTTTACTTCGCGCCTAAATGAGTCCGACGTTATTGGTCTTTTTCAAATATTTGATTTGAGACGATTTGTAGATATGAGTGATGAACTAACATTAGTTAATTGTTTGTTAATTGATTAACCGCATTCAAATTTCACAACATTTCCAAACATTGTATCATCAGAATGAACAGCGTGAGATAAAGATACACAAACAAATTTACTCATGGAACATCATACCGACTCAAGACTCGATTGATACATCAGTATGCACGCTTCCAGCTTCTCACTACTGACTGCTCTGTGTCTCACATCTCCTATTCTAGAAGCATGTCTCGTGGCCAGTAGAAGGTGGTTCACTAGTGCATCATCGCGTCCACTATTTCTCCCTTACGTTTACGGGTATACTTGGAAGACAATTAGTAAATCGTAGATTGTAGACCAGAGAAGTATTGTGCCCAGTTGTGACTCGATCCAATACCTCTACACTCCAGTATCGCTTGAGTGTCACAAGTTGTGACTCCAATACTTCAATACTCTTCAGTGGTAACGTCTTTCACTGTGCCCACACATTGCTTGAGTCTCTCTCAAACTTCCGTCCAGCAAACCTTTCTCTGAACTGACACTGCACTTACATCGGCTTCAGGGTATCAACGTATTCACAATCATCAGTTCATAAAAGTTTAAATATAACATCTTAAAGAGAAAAGTGATGGAGCTGAACTCTGCAAGGTTTTCGATTAAAAATGATTCGTTGGTTACTTCCGTAAAATCTTGAAACTCAACTTTACGAGAACAAAACAAAGAAAGCAATTCCACTTGGAAAAAAACAATGAAATTATTCATAGAAAGCTCGCATTGAAGATGAAGCCATTGCTGATTGAGCAATTGGCACGTGATGACTGAAATACATTCCTTATATTTCCGCTGTGTTGAGAAGTTGATCACCGTATGGAGACTTCAGTTAGGATATATAACTATTTGTGAAAGATTCCTGTCTTATATAGAAAAATTGTCGTGGAATCCTACCTGGAGTTGAAAAAAGTATGAGCCTGAAAAAGCATTTCAGTCTTAGTTAAAATGTTCGTAGTTGAAAGAAAATGGATGTTGATATGAGAGTTGCATGCGAATTTAGAGCAGCTCGCTCAGTCACGTATGAGTTATGTGGGTTTAGTAGTAAAATGACTACTGCCAGTGCTTCAAAATCGACACCTTCGATTTTTTAAAATTGCCTTTTGCTTTCAGGGACATCTGGTCATTTATTTCCAAATTAAGTTATGAAGAAATTGACACGACTAGGATAGGTTTTCAATCTTCTAAGATATTATAAACATTCTCTACTACATAACTTGGATGATAGTAATACTATATGCTTATCGTTGAATTTCTCGGTAAAAGTATATAATATTTCATTTATGCGTGAATTTGGATACGAATCAGTTGGTTTTTGACACTTCCTCTAACTCCCGCCAATCTTAGATTCGTATTACATTCCTTTAAAACTGTTCATGTTGTTTGAGTATCATTTGTACGAACTGACATGTACGAGCTTACCTTGCGTCTTTCCCGGGTGATATCTGTTTTACGTTTTGAACTTTTATATCTTACTGTGAAGTTCATTAGCGTCTGTATAAATAATGACCCTTCAATTTAAATATTAACTTAATTTTGTAATATTTTATCAAATGATATTTTACTAAATTTTATTTTGATGTCAAACATGACCGGTCCCTTCAAAAGACGAAGTTTCGTTAACACAAAAAACAAAACACCTATTAGGTTTAACCGACTTCATTTGGGTGCATAGAGCTCTAAACGTGATCGTGAAAGGCTTACTTCGTACGATATGCAAATTTTGTATTCTTGAACACGATCTCAGGTACAAAAAGGTTCACATTTTTCAGGATTTTCCGTATTTTCACGTAATATTCAAAGAAAGGCTGTCTGTTAACAACTCATACAGTTCTCTACTATAACATATGCCTCGGTAGGATTGTTAGAAAAGCATTCACCACTGAATGTACACATATGTATTTCTCTTCAGCATGATTACTACGTCGTACTTTATGTTTTGTCTATATAATGTATTTCAAGATCTGAGAAAAAAATTCAGTCGTTTGTGAAATAAATTACCTGATGACTGAACAGGTTACCTTTTTATTTTTGTGTCGGAATAAATTTTTAGTTCTTTGTATTAATTGCTCAATGCAAGCGACGCTTCAAAAAAAGAAAACAGAGCGCTATATTTTCAAAATTTTGCAGAAAAAGGAGCGAGCTTAAATCACTCTGAAATTCACAGTTTCTGAAACTAAATCGCTTCTCGTGAAAAGAAAAGATATTTCCCTACACGGCCTAAGAATTGCTCCCTGTGGAACCACCAATAGCATTCAAAGAGCCGTCTCGACAGTGCCAGCTTCTCGCCGTTACGGTGGCAGTTTTCTTCCATCACATAACTCTAGAATGTTATCTGAACGTACGTTCCCGTGCCATGTAGCACAATGAGTGGCCGCTGGACTGTAAAGCTTGGAGCTGTCAGTGCAGCACGATTGTGAGTCACTCGTGGCGTCCGGCTTTGTACGGTTCTCCAAATACTGACCTTAAGAGAACCTACCTTAATTAAGTCAAAGCTATTTTTAATTCGGAAAGATTTATTAGTGAATATTCGTTAGCGAGGTATTGAATGTGCATTTTGGTGGCCTCATCGTACTAACTCCAGAATCTTTCTTGGGAACTTCGAGTAAAGTAAAAATTATTCCCCCATAACACTTAAATTTTTAAAAATGCGTTATGATCATAATATATGCACGCTGATTCTGGACCTCAGAATGATAAGACGCAGTAAATACACAAATGGGAACTATAAGACACTGTAGATAAAATATTCAATTGTGAATGAAAAAAGTGAGAGACGTTTAGACGTTTAGACGTTTATTTGCAAAGCGAATAT
>VOMN01027406.1:0-13849 GCA_014899125.1 Orchestia grillus | reverse complement strand
CGCGTGTACCATATATGGCCCACTTCGGAGTCAACGTGTTAAGGTTTTGAACCTTGGTTGCCCATTACTATGCATGGAGGTCCGCCTGCGTTCAGTAAGGGAAAACCAGTAACACCTGGTATTGATTCGTAGAGATCTATCAGGAGCGAGATGACGGAAAAGCCTTTCCACCAACGAGCAAAATAACCCTCTTATAAGACCTTCTTTCCGATACAAGGGATATATCCTATTATGGGACTTTTTATAATTTTTTAATGGATTTTCTAACGTGCAGCTGGAACGCCCTTACGGATTTTAATTAGACACCTAACAAAAGGTCAAGACAGGAGCGTCTTCCCGCTTTTCATGGAAAAGATGGAGCCCAGGACCGTTAGTATTTTCTTGGCTAGAGCTCTATTGAGAGAATTATCCTCTTTCATCTAAGTCTGAAAAGAATTTTATCAGCCAGCAGTGTCATTCATTCAAAACAACATAAAAGAACGTTCGTAATCTTTATCATCTTGGTTTTCATGACTTTTCCGAACGAATTTGTGCGTCTTAAAACTGGAGTCTTTTTTCTTTTCTTCAAAAATTGGAAAACTATTAACTATTATTTGAATTATCGTCTACTTTTATACGTTGATTAAAGCTACATCTTTTAACTTAGTTTCATTTTCATGATACTCGAAAGCCACTTGGTTTGTTTCCTTAACGTTGCTGCCAGAATATGGGCATTCATCTCTGCTGAACTTCGTATTACCCGCGCATCGTGTGCATGACGTCACGTCGTCCTGATCAAAGCAGCAATCGAGACTGTGCTCGATCTTGCAACTGCAATCTGTTCGTGATGACCAACTGCAGTCTTGTTTCCGTTCTACCAGCCAATAACGCGGCATCAAAGTAAACGTCGGAGACAACAGCGTCGTAAAACCAATTGCAGGTCATTAATATAAAGTTTGGTAGATTATCTCTCGTTTCCTTCGCAGCAAACACACGCATGGAAAAAAACAGAATTTCATTGACAACGAATTGCACGCATGCGAGGCTGGTCGCCGGTAATAGTAATAACTGAGTGAAAGAAATTTTCCCCCGCGACCACCAATGACGAACCAACAAACTGCTCTTCAATAACACCCAGAGATGTGCATAAATACTTGTACATACATACATACATTCATACACATATTTACGTTCCGTCAATCGAAAAACATCTATTACTGGCGACGGCCTTCAGTAGACGTTGGCCGCATACATGCCTCCATAACTCGTCAGCGGACCGCTTTCCACCAACAGAAGGGCTCAATAAGTCGAGTTCTGAATTACTGGGCCGCCTGACCTTTGCTCAGCTAAATGAAACACGAATTGGAATCGAATCGTGGATGACGGACGTCCTGTGGCTGTCATTACTCCAGCTAGGGCCCGCGTCCGGCCATGACTACCTGGGGTGGAATTTGGGATATCACGTCAACCTGCTGGTTGTAGGGAGCTAGCCCTGATTTAGTTATCTAAAGGGAAATTGCTAATTTCTGTCCAATTCTGCTGAGCATCGGTCTGTATTGTAACATCGAATGTGTTCCTCGGATTCTTTTTCTAACCTAACAGCGACTTAGAAATTCAATATCATTCGATCGAATGTGGCTGCTCTATTAACTTGTTCAGAACGTGCAAGCCTTTACTGAGGCGAGGTTGTAGAGTGGAATTTACGTGCTTGGAGTACTATATCCAAAAGCTATTACTTTCATGGGGCTGACAAATGTTTTCAAACAAAAATGGTGACAAAAAGCAACAGAAAATGTTATGCATACTGGAGGAGCTGCAGCGAAAATTCAAACACAATGAAAAGTTAATCAATTGGACCCATGACCACCGAATGACAAAGCCTTTCGCCAAGTTAGGCATTGCAATTTTTAACATTTACTTTTCAGTAAATTCAATTTAACTTTCAGCCTTCTGTAACGAATGCGACGCCTAAGGCCCAAGCTACGGTTTATTCATTCATGTTTTTTCATAATCAAACATGCACGCTAACATCCAACATTTAAAACGTCAGTTTTCAGCGCGAAATAAATTCCTGGATGAGAGGATTGTTCCGGTAAGTTGGGATTTTCAGCGTTAATTCTCCAGTAACTCGTTCAGAGCTGCTACGCAGAACCTAACAGCAGTTACAGTTTTTGTGAGCAGTGAGGTACACCTTACACCCTTCATTAGAATGGATGAAAATAATGGGATAACATTTTAAGAACAGCTCGGTATTATTTCTGATAGAGTAGCATAACTGTGTTCTCTTGCGGTCGTTTCAGCTATGCCTTAAAAAGACCCGTCCACACTATCAATCTTCGGAGCAAATTTCGTGTTTTTCAACTCTCCGCGAACACGAACATACCTTGCGGACAGGCAGACTTCGGTGTGTTTGTGTTTTCCAACATGTTGGAAAACTCCGAACACAAACTTTCGTAGAAACAGCGAGCACTCCCTTATTTATGTATTCATTTGGCTAATGGATACCTCATTTTTTGAGAAACGATTATTTTGGTAATTTATTCATTTGATGATAGCTTAGTATAGTCATATGAGCGTATTTAAATTAAGGATTGGTTAATTCAGCAAACATGGTGCTGGCAGCTGCATAAATAGTAGATGGCAATTTGCCGGCATGACATTAGAAGATCGACGGCTTCAGATTTTTCAAACAGGGGTAAAACGTCATTACTTATAAAAAACACCCCCTACATGATTAAGAATTGCCAAGAAATTAAATTAAAACACTAGAATACATCAATTTCATACACATATTTAAGAAGCAGTGTTGTTTGTTTACACTTTTCACTCGCAAAATTTCATGCAGCCCAAAGCACGGTCTGGACACAACTCAGAAGAGTTTGTGTTTTTGTTCACGTTTTGGTGTGATCGTGATTGATGAAGAGTTTGATAGTGTAGACGCGGCTTTAGAGGCACTAATCTGATCTATATAACAAACACACGCTAGCAATAATTCTTCTAATAAACTTCTTCAGCTTTTACCCTCATCTACCTCTTTGATCTCCCGTAACGAACATGCTGAAGAAGAATATCTCTCAGGGATAATCCATATTTCCAGAACGCCATACCGCTCCGTCTTCTTTATATCATCTGAGGTACACCACTCTGAATTACACCCCTTATTTTATCCCGAAGTGCAGGTGCGTGCCTCTGATTGCAGGGCAATAGCCAACCAATGTCATTCCATTATTTTTAGCATTCCTAGATAATAGGCTAAATAAAACGTAGCCAAACTCTTGATTTTCATTGAATGCTTTAGTATAGCACTAATCACCCCAGGCAAACGTAAGAATCATTACTGCACATATGAACTCGATGATTGCGTTTTTTCATGGATAAAATATTAAAATTTTTTAACTTAACTCACTCCTAATTGCGTAAAATGTTCACAGATGAAAAGAGACTGTCACAGGTTTTGGGAGACAGTAACATTATGTCACGTGCTGTGGGCAAAGAACGTTTTTTACTCACCTTCTTTTATACAAGGGCTGTGCCGGCCACGATCTTCTGGTCTTGATGAACACTGATGATCTGTTACCCGAGTTTGTGGAGCTAGATGAAGTTGGAGACGAAATCCCATTCCCGGTCGACGACCCGCTCGTGTTCGAAGACACGCCTGCGTTAGTCATGCTTGGCGCAGAGGTGCGCTTCGGGTCCCTTCGCCTTCCCCACATCCCAGGGGAGCTGTTGCCCCACAAGTGAGTGTGATGTTGAGGCCCTTGGTCGCTGATCGTGCGACGACTCAAGTACCTTTCTCGCCTCATGCTGTGGACTGAAGGAGCGGTGGCCGCCGTAGTAGCGCTCAAGGTGTACAGACGGGGCTTGGGTAGCTGGGTCGGTAATGTGTGGGTAATGTGAAGGCTCTCAGAGGGCTTGTGGCAATGCAGAGGCGGCTTTTGAGGAAGTTGTGGCGCAGTGGACGTGTTCTCATAGTAATTGTCTTTTGACTTTTCTAGAGAAGTGGAACTTTTTAGGAGCTCTGAAACTGGAGGAGCACTGGGACTTTTTCCAACAAACCGAGTGATTTGATCATCGTCTATACTATTATTGCTTGTTAAGGATTCAGTGTTAGCAGGGGAAACGTCATTCTCGTTTTCCCGAATACTCGCCGTAGAGTTCGTTGCTTGCATCAAATAGCTAAAGGAAAGGGGGCTCAAATTACATCCGAACTTATTGGTCATTGAAGGGTAGGACGATATTGAAAAGCATCTGCTCAACGGGGGAGTGAAGTGCTTAATACGAAAGGAGTCACTCAAGAAAGACTTGGTGTTGCCAGTGGGAGTAGTTTCTCTGGAGGACATTGGAGTCGATGCAGTTCTTGTTAACTGAGGAATATTGTTCGATATGTCTTCAATTTCCTCGTCGACACGTTGCATGAAACGATTTTCTGTGACACTACTGCAAGAGCTATGAACTAAGCCACCTTCTACTTCTACATCAGCTAAGAGGCTTTTACTTTCCATTCTTTAACCTAAAAACACACGGCATGGGACAAGGCATCCCATGTTTGAACACACTCTAATTAGAAGCTGCATTTTCTGCACAGATTACAAGCGCACTTAGCTACAGAAAAATGCTGCCTCGAATTCCTAAATATATGCGCTAATACACTGTCACATTTTTCAGTTAGATGAAACACTGAATTGATATGGGAACCTGCGTAGCGGAAAGCGCTGAAACTTATTTTCTAGGCACAATATTCTCACGATCGTAGATTCTTACAGCGCTGGAGGACGGATCCACTTCCTATTCAAGAACTAGAAACACCAAAATTTCATAATTTTAGAAGTACATTGATGATACACAATTCAATCTATAATTAGCTAGATTCAAACAGGTCACACGTTATCACTGTGTTTCTTATCTGAAAAGATTACAATAAAATCGTTGAATTTCCTGTGTAGTTGGAAAAACATTTTATGAATGTGCAGTATACCCCTAAATAAAATTATGAGTCCTAAAATAGAATCAGTAACTAGAAATTGCATTTCAAGATTTCCAGATATTATCATTACACGCTAACGTGGTCATGTAAAAGTTCTAGCGGAAAAAAACTACGTTATATCAGCCATCTTCACTGAATAGACTTCGTGGTGATAGAAATAAAAATGCGCGAGGGAGCCATGCCGTTTCAATTGAAGCTCAGATGAAACCAACGAAATTTCGTCAAGCGTAAAATAAGCGGAATAATTAATTCGACCTGAGCTCAAAATTCGGCATGAAAGAACGAACATCATTCGATTACTGAAGCTCGACAAGGGAACGAAGGAAGACTCGTTACTACGAGGAGGTTCAGTGTTACTTATATTTCGATTTAGAGTGCTTTCAGTGCCCTGCATGTCCACGAGACCGGCCCAAACCAACGAGCTTTCGCAGAGTACAACTCCTGAATTGTCTCAAACATGATGACATCACAGTAGATCCGAATTAAATGACTGAGTACTACTCCCGAATTGTCTTGTAAATGATGATTTCTCAGACGACCCAAATTAGAAGACTGAGCATAACTACCGAATCGAATGGCGCTTTGCATGAATTCGGAAGATGTTTGGCGTCATTATCGAATTGAAAGATCCTTAGTAAAATTATTCAATTGCGAACAGCTTTAGTAAACGAAAAAAAAAATCTTAGTACCGTACAGAATGAACGTACGGTAGACAGAATTAGCATTTGACTGAAGCCCCTTAAAATAACCGATTGACAGACGCTTCTTAAAATAACCGATTGACAGACGCTCTGCAGAATGACCGATTGACATACCCTCTGCAGAATGACCGATTGACAGACGCTCTGCAGAATGACCGATTGGCGAACTCTTTGCAGGATAATCGATTGACAGACATTCAGGAAAATCACCAAAGGACAAACGGTCTGCCGAATTACCATATTAACTGACGTTTATGCAGAATTACCTAATTGAAAGAACCTCAACAAAATTACCTAAACGACAGAGGCTCAGCAGAATTACCCTACTGAGAGAGGCTCAGCAGAATTACCCTACTGAGAGAGGCTCAGCAGAATTACCCTATTGACAGACGTTCTACAGAATAACCCAATTGACATCCGTCAGACGGAACAAACGGCGCTCGCAACAACATAGCCGGCGGAATGAGGGCAGGATGCAGCCGAGGCATTTAAGCTCGGTCGTAACGAGTGCTTGGGGGCCATGCAAGAGCCCCGCCAGTCACCTACGTATGGGCAAGACGAGCCACTTCCATTGCAAATTCGGGAAATGAGGCTGGTACTCAGAGTCATTGTGAGTGTAGATAAAAGAAAGGCGATGGCATCTATAAATTTCGTGCCGTGAGGACAAGAAGAATTATGAAATGCTGTGCGTTAAGAATCATCTCGGTAATATCTCTTCCTTCTCGGGAAGGAAAGGGTAGGCAGTGTTGCGGACAACTTAGAATATACCATACACTGCTAAAATGTGGGCCCGCAGTTATGCAAGAAAAGAGGTTGCATCATGCCGAGAGCGTGCTCCTAACTGCAGGTGCATTAACACTTTGACTACGATTCTACACACAGGTAAAATTAAATGCCGACAAACATCTCTATTGTGAATTCAGAAATGAAGGATTTTGATTTTACGAATATGGTTACTCTGTTAATTTTCTTCCTAATCAAAACTAGCTTATTCGGTTGATGAACACAATTTGACGAAAACTCTCAAATTTCTACTTATGCATGATAGTGTTTTGGTTACGTAAGGTTAGGTTAGATGATCGCCTGTACCATATATGACCCACTTCGGAGGCAAAGGGTAAAGATAAGGCCCAATGCATGCAGAACCTTCAAAAAATTGTACATTTCAGATTGATTAGCTTGATGATGGTGTAAGAGACATCGAAAAATCGGAATTTTAAATGTATTGCCCCCAAGGTGTTTTATTTAGCTTCTGATGCACGTCGAGTATTTTACTATGAAGACGAATATAGCAAGTGTTCTTAACATCACTTACACACAATGAAAGAGGAAAATATTGGTTGGATGAAAAGTTACAAAAGAAACTTGCATAGTATTGTATTAAAAAAACAGGTGAGGCTGCGTCGATGATATCGGATATTGAAAGGTGGGCGCTAGAATCTCGGCTGAAGTGCTCCGTGTAGATTGTATCAGTCGGGTGAGCTACTCGTGCGTTATTCAAACTATGCCCTTGTTCAAAGTCGCTTGCCAAGCCATGGTAGAATACTAACGATGTCATCCGATCAGGACTATCACAAATTTACGTTTAAATTCTGATGGTAAAGGCATGCTCTCATCTATGAATAACGGCCGACGGCTAGTTCCTTTTAAAGTTGTGTTTATCTCACCCAGAATTCGAATTGAAATTAATTTTAGTATCACTCCGTGAGTGTTTCCCTAACAGATTACATAATTCGGAAAAGTCAAATAAAAACGTTGGTGACTAGCGTTAAATTTTCAAGAGTTTCTCTATTTCAATTTCAATATCTTATTTGCAGTCAGGAAAGCTCCACTGCAGGAATTCAAGGTGCACGAAGACTGTATATAGTACATTGCTAACACCCACACGTATATCAATGTATTCAAGGTCATTAGGTAGAATGAGTTACATTATAAAATCCAATTTAGTTGGTCTTCCCACGTTACACCAAAGCGCTAACAGGTGCGCAGCGAACTGGTCAACGCTTTGACCGCATCGCGCGCCATATATGGTACACGCGATTATCTAACTTCTAACCTAAGGCAAAGCAGTAACTCATATGAATACAAATTTTTAAGTTTTCATGACATTTGCGTTCATTTCTCGTATATGCTAGTTTAGACTAGAAGGAAAATTTAAAGGATTACCAAACTTGCTAAAACAAAATCCTTCAGTTTTAAATTCACAACCGAGATAGTAGTCGACGCTAAATTTTACCTGTGAGAGAAATTGCGGTCAAAATGTTAAACGAGTATCAGAGACATAAACCTGATGAAATGCTTCCGTGTGTAACGGTATGAAAAAGCTGGTTGGCCAGGATAAGATGGACTTAGAGGCCCAGGACCGACAGCACGCCGATATTACGTTCACAAAAGACGGCAGCTAGTGGCACAAATATCTCTGATTGAAGGCAAATAGGTGAACGCGGGGGCCGAGCCGCGAGCTGATTATTATTCGGTTGGAAACCCTCCCAATTTACGCTAAGATGAAGATTTGATGAACAAGCTGTCAGAAATTCCGCCTGACATTTGAAGACTAGGGATTTCTTTACACGTTTCGGGAAAAATTTCTACAGCCCTGAGAATACTGGGCGTTCATTAAGTTTTTTTTACCGTTCTCAAATTTATTCGCGAAGTCGATTTATAAGATATATTAATTTGATTTCTTGATTTTTTCCATTCTTCTCAATGAATATCAAGCTTTAAATGATATTTTAATGACAAAGAATAATTCAAATTAGCATATTTTATTCATTTCCTATTAGATTAGATTTTAAAACTGGAAACTTCATGAATACCCAGTATTTTAGCTACTGAAGGACAGCTCATGATAAAAAAAATATTCGGAGATTGATAGACTGAAAATCATAACTTTCCAGCTAACTTTAGCTAAATTAATTTGTAGTAGTTCACACTTCAATTTTCATCGTCAATTTGATTAAAAACTAAGGTTAACACTTGCCTCCGAACTGGGTCATATATGGTACCCGCAATCGTCTAACCTAACCTAATGTAACCATAGCACTATCTCATACAACTGCAAATTTTCCAGTTTTCGTCCAATTTGTGTTCATCAATCGAATAAGCTAGTTCTAATTAGAATAAAAATTAATAAGGTAACAAAATTTGTGAAACCAAAATCCTTCAATTTTAAGTTCATAGCAGAGATATTTGTCAAGATGTAACTTTACCTACGTGGAGAATCGTAGTCAAAGTGTTAAATGTGTGTCTTTAGAAGTAATATTTTCCTCTAAAAATTAATGAAAATTATTCAGACGTTACCCAGCAATTTATCAATTCGTTTGAATGAGCGTCAACCCCATGGTATTAAAGTACTGCTCAGTGATGCAATACAAACAAAAAGGCGCTATGATGGAAGAGGTGAGGCAATCCCTGAACTCGAGTCTAAAGCCAAGGCATTATAGAGTAAGCCATGTATCGTCCAATTTATTTTTGCAAAAATGTATTTTTATTTTTGCAAGTAGTAGGATACGCGACTAGCTACCTATTCAAGTCTTTAAATTGAACAGCACATTCTGAATCTACGCATCGTTTCAAAACCCTTTTACCCTCAAGCAACACTTGCGTTCAATAACACAATAGGTTAGATATTATGTCTCTATTACAATATTACAAGAACCAAGCAGATATTACACATGCGAGTTAATATCACGTACATGAAATTGAACAGAACTTCAATAGTTCATTAGTTTATCTCACTCGTTCTTGCACAGCCTTTAGGGACTTTGTGCGAAACCTAAGGGTTCCGCAGAACTTTGCTCTATAGTACATCCGGAGCCGTGTCCGTTCGTCCGACGTCTTCACCAATAATATAGAAAAATCCTTGGTTTCATTAGTCGTATCTATATTATTTCTCCAACGCTCTTTCAACAATTAACAGAAAATAATGAAAAATATATTCTTTTCGTATCTGTTATGCCATTTTATTGTTGCCGCTAATGAGCAATCCTGGAAGAAACATTTATAATTTGTTTTTATTTATTTTATTAATTAGTTTAAAGCTCCTTAGCTACATGGAATACGATCTCAAAAAAAAGGGATCATTCAGTACGAACTTTGAAAAGCGTAGAATCTAAGCACAGATGTATTGCTACACACGATTCTCTGCGCGTAGACACTGCAAGTTGAAAAGAAGAGGAAGAAAAGAAGAGGAAGAAATGGAAAGGAATAATCAGCGAAGAAGTCATGAAAAGGGAAAGGAAAAGTCGGAAAGTGGGTGCGAAAGATTGGACGCCTAGCTATAGCTAAGATAGCTTAACTGTGCCCCCTTGAGTGTCAAATAATTTATAAGTATCAAGTACCTAGGAACTGTACTTTTGTGTCTCTGACGCGATCCACTTCATATGCACTGTACCCAATAATACCATTGGTGGGTTTATTTATACACATCTCTTCCATACCTTCTAAACAATTAGATCGGATAAAATTACCAGGTAAATATTATCGGGTCTGTATTCTTAATCAGCGAGGCAGCACCAGAGAAGGCAGGCAGTATCAGAGAAGGCAGGCAGCACCAAAGAAGGCAGGCAGTACCAGAGAAGGCAGGCAGCACCAAAGAAGGCAGGATGTAGCAGAGAAGGCAGGCAGGGCCAGAGAAGGCAGGAAGTATTAGAAACGGTAGGCAGTATCAGTGACACTGAAAATAAATAATTTCACATCGGAATGACCGTAAATTGGCGTTATCTTGAGAAATGAACATCATCTGTCCTTAGATTCCCAGTGGGGTGCGTGTTCTAATTTGATTATAATCCCCGAGCTGCGCCACACGGCTTCCTGACACTGGGGAGCCTTAGGTGTGCCCTCCAGCGCGTGCACGGCTCGTTACTTACTCACAATGTGTGTTTTTTCCTGGTGCAGCTCTCATATTTGTGACCTGAACTTCATGCCTTCCTCTGGGCTCTGGCTCTTTGAAGGTCTTGAGAATATTTGCAACGATACTGGGGTCAACACTGGCTCATGCACTGAAGATTCCTTTCAATTTCATTTACCTGTGTTCGGTGCTAGATATTTCGGGCAGTATTTTGAAATTGTAAGAGCATTTGTTTTAGATTCTTGTGAAAGCTGGGAAATAATAATGACTAAGTATGCTGCAATATCAATGAACGAAATGCTCAAGAACAGAACCGAGTAACCGGAACCTTCGTTTCACGTAGAGATGACGATCAATTACCAATCTTCCAAGAGAGGGAAGTGCCGACCGCACGCCATAAAAGCGCTGAAAAAGTGCCCAGCCCCTGAGTTGTCCACACTCTTAATTCCCCGGAAAATTTCTACGAGCTCCAGCATCTACGAAGGTATATTATGCTTTGATTAACTTCCAAGACACAAGAGCTTATCCATAATAAAATGTGATTTACATACTATCTACATTTGACCTGTTGTGATAGGTATTCAAAATGCCAGCACGACGGTCTGCTAGGACGTGCGTGAACCGAAGGAAGATGCTATTGCATTGAAAAATTTGTATCTTCCAAATCCAGTTGAGTATCACAGGAAGGTAAATCCACGAATGGGTGTGTGACTAATTCTTTATTAGCAAACGCCACTAGAAATTTGAGCGTTGGAGAAAATAAAAAAAATTCCCACAAGACTCTTGAACCTTAAAATTATTCGGCTTCCCATTTCTGAATTTGACAGTCCAACGGGATGCATCAGTTAGTCATAGGCACTCAATAGAGATGTAGTAACTTTTGATAATTAGGTGTAACGTAAGAACAAAGTGAAGAACAACGGAGAGAAGATAGAATCGGCCTTCAGAGGTTGAAATCATGACTTTGGAAAACATTTTCGTTCAAATTTATGCTATGGAGCCAAAATTGCTTTGAGCGAAACTGGTCAATTCTAGTCGTTCTGCATTTTTCCTCTAGCAACAATCCAAGAAAATTCAGTGGTCTGTGAATATTCATTAAGATTTTCCATTTTTTTACTTACCGGTAGACCCACTTTCAACCCTTTCGTTTGAGACACAATCTCTCATAAATATGATGGGCTTTTATTTGGTAGAATAGTATTTCCTGGTTGTGACTAAAACTGACGAAAACCTCCCTTTCATAACTGAGCTTCAATCTGCTTGCGCTGCACCACCGCTTCGTTCAGTGACCAGGAAGTTTACACTTCAGCACCTCACCGAGATTCCGAAACTCTAGTCCTAATCTAGCGCACAAATTTTGGCGACACCTTATTTCCAGGGTTCACTCGATTCTATGGTAAACGGACATCATTAAATAATTCACCACGTCGCTAGGACATCAGGTATGACGACAGGGAAGCTCATCACACAAGGACAGCACTTCCCTGCCCGGGTTCCGCGTTTACGTTTCCGCGTTTACGGTTCCGCGTTTACGGTTCCGCGTTTACGGTTCCGCGTTTACGGTTCCGCGTTTACGGCTTATCGTTTACGGTTCCGCCCAAGGTCCCTGTGAGGTCCACAAGAAAAAGCGAGATAAGCTGTGGCATTTTTCAATTTCATTCAATTTCATGAACGTTGTATTAATAAAAGCCTACCATATATTCTTGGTTATTATGATACAGACATAATCACCCCAAGCGAAAATCATCCAATTTTAAGTAGAAATAGGAACTTATGAAGGTAATTGAGGTTTTCAAAATGCATGCAATAAAATTGATTTATTATATGAAAAAAAAACTGCGGCAATGTGATAGATATTCCGCGAGATTCGAATTGTAGGAAGGTATAGTCGACTTTGAAGCCTCGTGCATTAGTAAACACGAATGCATTATCGCTCATCCTTATCTAAAGCCTTCAATCCGTCAACATTGAACCGTGGGGCAGTTCTTTCATTGTCAAAATAAGAATTAGCTTAGGAGCCTTTCAACAATGTCACCACAAACGTCTATTCGTATGTTCACATGACGCACACACATAAAAAAATGTTGGAATGTTCTTAAATTTATTATTAAAAACGAACGAAAACTAATACATCACAAACTCATCGGAAAAAATACACCGAAAGGCAAGTAATGGCTGAGAACAATGTCAGTATTACAGGGTAATATTGTCGAGGACTAACTGTTTTCTACATCGACGCAGTGAGAAAAGACGTCACAAAAGTAAGCGCCCCTAAAGGATAAAGTTTCGTACGTACAATTGGGATCGAAAAATGAAAAAGTCGGATGTTGAAAATAATGTCTAAACATGAGTATGTCTCCAAACACTGATTCATTTTCAAACACGGATTTGTTTTCAGACTCAGATTAATTATCAGAAACAGATTCGTTTTCAAACACAGATTCGTTTTCAAACATGGATTCGTTTTCAAACACAGATTCGTTTTCAAACACGGATTCGTTTTCAAACACATTCGCTGCCACATGACGCACATGTGCGTCATGTGGTATTTGGTTACTTTCAGCCCGCCTGCGATGTAGCCATGCTTAATAGCTATGCTATCATTGGCTCTCGCCTCCGACGCACAAGTGCGTCATCCTTGACTGTGTATGGGCTACAAGGGTTTCGACTTTTGAAAACCACTACGAGTAGAAAACGATCGTAATTGAAATATTTATAAGTCCAATCGTGATGCCATGGAACAACGAAATTGATTTTCGCGGTGGCAGCGAATGTGTTGAACTAAGATAAGCGTTGAACCGAGATGAGCTTTGAACTGAGATTACCTTCGAACTGGGATTACATATGAACTTAGATCACATTTGAACTTAGATTACCTTTGAACTGAGATCACCTTTGAACTGAGATCACCTTTGAACTGAGATTATTTTTGAGCTTAGTTTATTTTTAAGCTTAGTTTAATTTTGAACTTGGATTACCTTTGAACGTAGATTATTTTTTAGCTTAGATTATTTTTGAACCTTAGATTAAGTTGAAATAAATATCAGGTTCGACACAAAGATCGCGTTCGGAATAAAACTACGCGTCGAATTGAAATGGAATTTTTCTGCTTGTGAAAACTTTACTCGATCGGAAATCGGATAAATGCTACGTGATAATTACTTGAGGAGAGAAATGAATAAGATATAGAAGCAGAGATTAATGTCGAGCTGGGACCGGAAGCTGGGACAAGGAGTTGGGACTGGGTGCTGGGACAGGGAGTTGAAAAGAGGAGCTGGGAAGGGGAGCTGGGAAGGGGAGCTGGGGAGGGGAGCTGGGAAGGGGAGCTGGGAAGGG
>VOMN01027403.1:0-48977 GCA_014899125.1 Orchestia grillus | reverse complement strand
CTTAATGCAACAAAATGAGTGTTCCCCAGTGTAATCTAATTTTCTTGAAAATGTTAATTCAGAGCGAGCTCCAGCAAATATGCAAAGCATTCGAAAGACTGCGTTGTGATTAATAACCGCGTAAAATTTAGGTGACTTCGTTCCCGTTGAGTTTCTGTCGCTTTCGCTGAGGAATTTTAAGCAATCATCGACTTGGACGAGGCATGATAAGCTACACGTGTTCTGTTATTGACAAACACTTCCACTGAGGATAGACACGATTGTTCTAGAAGAGCTCGATTCTAGGTAAAAAGATCCGTCAGTGCTACAGAATTTCTTTCACTCAGGCAGGCAGGAAAAGGGGCTTGTTGGCCATGGGAGTGGGAACGTTCGATGATAATTTTTTAATGAAAATGAATAATTAACCTTATTTTAATGCAAAATTACATTGAGTTATTTTGAATCACTATTTACCTACACGATTCCATGCTATCTCATTTGGCTGAAAAACAAGACAGTTCTGCGACTGCGACCCTTTCAAACACAATACGCTCGTACATATCGGTAAAACAAAAAAACATGTATTAACTTGTAAGCTAAACTAATCGTAAGCATTTAGAAAAATTCAGATTCTCACGCATCATAAGAGTTGACAACTAATCCTAACTGAACAAGTTAAATTTCATGATTTAGGAAGGAAATAACTTTTCATAGCCACATTAAATTCAACCTACGTACTGGCAAGGAAACCCTAAATTTGGTTTCAGCCAAGTTCTGCCCATTCAAGTCCCAGTTGTTCCTTCGATTCATTTCGTATGAAAAAGGTGACCACAAAATTACACGTATCGATGCGACACCAGCCGTATTCCAGCCTCAGCCGAGTCGCCTCAACTAACGTTCCTGTATTGAAACGCTTGCTCAAGGACCTCATGAGTGTGAGCGCCAACAAAAGAAGTCTTTTCATGAGGACGGAATTGTCGAACGGCCGAATGCTGTGAATCCACAGAAATGAAGCATTCCTAATACTCGTTAGTGGACATTCGACAATCGTTGATTCCAAATTTACATCCAAATTTATTGTACATGCTGAGCGATCTCACATGAATTCGGGTGGGTATGTATTCGCTTGAATTCATGAAGTCTGCTAACAAAGAAGCAAGTCTAGTCGCTCTAGAACAAAGCCTTCTGGCTCCTCTTCATCGTTCACTAATTGCCTAGCATGCAATTCATTGCGAACGAAAATTGGCAAGCAGACTGCTGTCGTGCAGTCAAGATAATAGCCAAGAGCAAATAAATAACTCACTTTCCGATGTAGTCTAGAAACCATCTGGTGGAATCATGGCGTAGTAGATATATTTGCATATATCGTTAAACATTCGTAAATTGTTCATAATTGACGTTAATTTCGGTTTATTATACAATAAAATCAGACTGAGTTAGTAAAGAGAATACCTCACTAGACAGGTAGCAAACTAAACTAGTATATAATGAAATTAGCTCTCATGCAACGCTGGAAGAAAGGAATGAATTTGTTTAGCGAGCCCAAATGGTCTTAAAGTTAAAAAAATCCTTTTAACATGAGGTAGAAGCGCGCAACATCTACCGTAAAGTATAGCTGTATCTGAACCCAGTGCCCAGTTTTGAATATTATAACTCCAGCTCACAAATAAAAAGTAGAAATAACACTTGCCTAAAACCGATCTGATATGTATGAGCGCCCAACGCAAGCCTTCGTTTAAACTAATTTGTGGCGGCTTAACGAGCTTCATTTTCAATAATTCCTTAGAATTTCACATTCACTGAGTTTATTTTGTGATTTATTAATGGAGTAATCGTTATGCACCACTGTGAGGTAAGTTGTGCCTCTTCATTCGTATATTTTGTCAGATTTTGGAATAATGTAATTACTTATGAAACTGAAATGAAGTCAAGTCAAGTTATAGAAACGATAATAAGCTTTTAGCAACAATAATAAGGTACAACTTTCAAAAAGTGCTGTTATTTCGATGTTGAAGCATTCTTTCGAACAAACATTGATAAGAATATGAACACCAGCATTTGTGATGATGTTCTCAGTTTTATTTGATGGCTGAGTTGAATGTCTTGTGTTTTTTGCCCTGATCTTATTTTCTGATGTAGCAAAATGACATATTTTAAAATATAGGCATATCTTGAAGGATCTTGGTGAATTATCAGATCTCCAATTGGTGATGAGAAAATCGCAATGTAGAAAATAAACTAAAAGCTTCATGATTGAGGGTCTGGAAACGAGGGTTGAATAGTGATGTGCGAGGGCTATTGATGACGTAACATCCGTTTTCACACAGAATGCGTAACAACAGAGACAGCGGCCTTGCTCGTGCGTTGGAGTGTACCTTGATGCAGTACCCTTCAAGCAGCGGTAGATTTACGTCGCATCTTTGTTCTTCTCCGAACCACGAGCTCACAAAATGTGTGCTGCAATCACAAGTCCCTCCGAGTTTGAGTTAGAGATTTCTTGTGGCAAAAAACTGTAAAGTTCGTGAAATCCATCGCCAACTTTGTGAAGTTTATGAGCCAGACGTAATGCATGAAGGGGTGAAAGACGCATGTTCAAAAATGAGCAAACGAATGTCAATGATGAAAAGAAAAGTGGTCAACCGAGTATCTTGAAACCAGATCCGGTTCGTTTAGTTGACGAAAGCAGGTAGAGCAAAACTCAGGTTAACTCTCTTGGAGCTTAGTGTGGATTTTCCATTGATTAGTCGTACTCTTCTGTACAAAGGAATTACCGAAGATTTGGACTACCGGAAATTTTCTTCCATGTGGGTGCTTAAACTCCTCTCTGAGGAACAAAAAGCTCAGCGGATGGGAACACCACTGTCCTCTCTTGAGCGTGACGAAAGGGAAGGTGATGCTTTTGTCGATCAGATTGTTACAGGAGATCAGCCTTGGGTACTGTGTGTGCATGCAGAAACAAACCTTTAATCAATGTAGCGGGGCCATACTACCTCACCGAAAGAACACACGAAGTGTCGTCAAACGGGCACCGAAGTCCCGGCGACTGTCTTCTGGAACAGAAAAGGAATTTCGCTAGGTGAGGTCTTGGAGAGAAATGCCACAATTAAAGCTGAACGTTACTGTCACACACTAATGAACTTGAAAAGGATCGTTCAAAACAAACGTCGCGGCATGTTGTGCTCTGAGGTGATTTTTCTGCATGACAACGCCATGATGCCGCATACAGCGCGACGTACTGTGACCAAACTGCAAGAGTTCAACTGGGAAGTATTGGATCACCCTCCTTACAGCCCAGATTTGGCACCCAGCGATTACCATCGTTTCATACACATGAAGAAGTTGCTTGGCTCGATTTGCATTGGCGATGTTGAAGAGTTGAAAGCCTGCGTCGCACGTTGGCTTCAGTCGAAGGCGGCTGAATTCTACGGTTGCAGAATTTTAAAGTTCGTCAAACGTTACGGCGAGTGTCTAAATGTAACTGGAAAATACGTGGAAAAATAGACTCGAGTGTGTATTTTCAAAAGTATTGTAAAATGATTTTCTTGCTCCGTTCACTTTTTTCAAGTACACGGAAGTTACTTTACAAATAGCCCTCGTACATGCTTTGGTATTTGTGCTATTTTTTGACCTCTAAACATAATTTTTCCTGAAAACTATGTTGAATGAAACAGCCTAGTAATAGAAGCGGAAGTGTACTTGTCTGACAACTTCATTTCAAAAAAGCCACCTTCGTGAGTGGCCGACTGTGCAGAGGAGAGTCAAGCCAGCGTGCATGAGAACACACATCAGCGCCACGTTGTAGGTATGAGTGGGTCCAACGCATCTACCGCAACCCAGTTTAGTTTTTTGCCAGAGCATCTGTATAACCATCAATAATTTTGACAGCCCTTGCTGTCATCATTATCGTCGCCTGTCAGTGAGGCACCAAAGAAGTCAGACTGGGAAGACGAAAAGAAGACGTATATAAAATAATAGAGGCCTTTTGTGAAGTTTTTCTTTTATTAACCATATTTCAGTGCGACATACCAAGATCGCAATGCATAACTTCAGATGTATTGATGGATCCATTGTCGATTAATTAAACTTATTAAAGCAATTAAAAGAATGGTTCTTAATGATGAATCCAAATAGTTGTGGTCTGACATGCAGAGTCAATTTTCTTTACAAATGTTCTGGAAATATGATGAAGCAGAATCAAGCCCGTAGCATGCAAAATATTTCTCTAACAATGCAATACATCAAAAAGTTGCAATACTTAGTTCTTTGTACGGAAATTATAAAAAATAGCTCGCCTTGTCTGAACATAGGTTTCCTTCACATGACTGACATGTTCAGGACTATGAAAAAGAGCTCAGTTAATCACACTTTTAAAATTATTAAATGATGCTGAGCACGTTTAGCGTTATGAAATCATTTATCCCGAAACGTTCACATAAGTGCTAAGAACTTTATTCGTTTTTTTATCTCTGTTTTCGCCAGGTAGAAGATGCATATGAGAAACAATTGCTTGCACTCACATATGAATGTAACCTAGAGGGAGGGCTGCGACGTCGACGCAATATGGACGATCGACATTGACTCTACACGTCATCATCTCCGGCAACGTTCCTGATGAAAAGTGACTTCGACTTCTCGGACTTGAATCAGTCATTAGTCACTTCTTTCAAGGAATTGCAAATCCATAAATAGATTTCTGCTTAACGTCAACTTTGGAAACTAAAGCTGTGACTCTGCAGTCACTCACACTGCAGTCACATTGTGACGACCTCAGTTTTGAAATTAGAGCTACTGAAAACGTGTAACTTTAATTTCAATATGGTGCTCGTTAACTGTTTTGCGACGATGAGTTATCGTCTAGCTTAGACTCACCCTCTTGAGATGAACAAATGAATTAAAGCCCATAGAACTGAACCTTCAGGTTCGATTTCGGTGTAAATGCAGTGCAAAAAAAAATTTCAAGATATTACAAATAACATATCCTGCCCAAGCGTAAGTAGACTTTTTTTCTGTCGTTTGTGATGTGCTGCTGATTTCAAAAGCAAAAATTCCATACTATCAAATCTAAAATTAGATTTTCATTTGTTCCAACTCGTAGTTTGCTTTCAATAAAAGCCATGATGCAAAGAGGTCTATCCTTAATTGCTGCGTCTCTCGTCATGAATGAAAAGTGGTTTTGATATTCATTGCAGCTTCTATTTTGCTATCGACGACGGCGTTAATAAATAGGGAAGAGAACAATTTCAAGCTGAGTGCGAAATTCATATTGAGCACAGCAACTCTGATCAACATCCTAAAAATATCTCCTTCAACGACCGAAACTCTAGTGCACATCCGTCGAGAAAAAATTCCGTTCGATTTTGTTTGGAGCTCAACTTGTGTTGGGCGGCTTAATGGCTAAGCTAGAGTAGCATGTCGCTGGGCTTCGTATTTGGGAAGGTCACAGTTGAAAAAAATTCCCTTTAGCAAGTGACAAATTTGAAACTTGCTCAATATTTCTAGTATGCAAGATATTCAACAGCAGCACCGAAACGCTGCTGCTCTTGCTTGAATATTCTTCAATAGTCTTTGCTGTATTATTTTGCACTACAAATTTATATGGGAGTATTTTGGGACAGACTTTAAAGAGAAATTGTAGTTTTTTTCATTCACGTATCTGTGGATGACCGTTAGCGAAGGGATATCAAAATGAAACTTGATAAAAATATTCAAGAAAATAGAATTTAAAAGCATCAAGGTCTAATATTTTGCATAGATATTTTTAATATGAAGATATGTGAAAATATGATTTAGTTTTAAAATTATTATGTAGTCGTTAAAAGATCAAAAATTACTATTCGTCATTCATTTTGCATTCAATACTCATGTCGAATAATAACGCGTTTCCAGAGGGTCTATTGAAAAAAAGATACGTTAAAACAGAATTCAAAATCTAGTGGTTGAGTGATATCATCCTGTAATGCGCTACATCTACACAAAAACTTCATTGAGACCATCATCCTTGCTAGATATGGCCAACTGGTTAAGAGAGGAATTGAGTGTAACTAGTAAGAAGCTTTCACTATTTACGATTTTGAATGTTGATGTTACCTACAGCACTGGCACACAGGAGGTCAAGCCAGCCAAATGTACCAAATGAAGGGCTGCTGCAGCCCTAGTATCCCAGGTGGTCGAGCGCACACCGAGTCTAACATACTAGGTTGTCTGTGAGGGATGGGGATTTTAACGTAGAAATTCATCTCGTCATAGACAAAACCTGTATATATAACGTTTAATTACGACGAAAGATTTACCACTTTAAGAGTGAGTAGTCTTTGTTAATGACAAAATTTCATTGATCCTTCATTTCAGATACTCACTATCGATTATCACAATGGGCAGCGAAAAACTTCAAATTCAAGTGGTGATGTGTTTTACTTTAGAAAAAGTCGAAACACTGCAAAGACAAGCAAAACATTTTTTCGTTTATTGCGATGATACTGCGGGGAATCAAATAATAATTAAAAATAGTTTGAAAAATTTAAACCTCAAACTTTACAGTAGCTTCGTAAATGACCCTCGCAGTGGGTACATTGTCTTTAAAACTGTATGTTTACGACTGAACAATTTTGTCTTCAAAACTGTATGTTTACGAATGGACAGTTTTGTCATCAAAACTGTATGTTTACGACTGGACAGTTTTATCATCAAAACTGCATGTTTACGACTGGACAGTTCTATCTTCAAAATTGTATGTTTACGACTGGACAGTTTTTCTTCAAAACTGTATGTTTACGACTGGACAGTTTTGTCTTCGAAACTGGATGTCTTATATCTGGCAATAAGTTTTAAATCAATTTTGGCTATTGAATCGAAAAATAATCTCAATTTTTCATCTATCACGTCAAATTTTTACAGTGTAGGATCTTCACTTTTTAATAAACCAGAAAAATCTTCATATAACTGTTCAGTACTTTTTTCTGGAGTGCTTTAAAACTTCTCTTTTTCAATCGAATGCGAAAGAAAACTGCACGACTATAATGTTCATTTTAAATTTTTTGTGCTTACACAGGATTTGGCTAGAGAAAGGAAAGTTTCCACGAGTAGGTAAGGTAAAACTTTGCGCTTGCGGCTTTTTGCGAGCATTCAACTAGAAAACAATTTCGTTTGATGCTCCTACAATATTCGGTTACGTCCATGTACCCTACAACCCTCATACCGTTCTTCCATGACCTGCAAATCATAGTGAAATCGTTCATCGGGCTCGTCACTGAGGGTTACCAAGATTTTCCGAGAGGCCAGCGAGATAGCCGTGTAGAAAATGCTGTTTGATACTCGTGTCGCCGCCGTAGGCTTTGTAGCTTTCCAAGAATATTATTTATGGATAATTCAAGCGTAATTCTTTGACATTGTATTTCTAAAAAGTTTTTCCGTCATCTTTCACACAACAAAGCATACCCCTCAAATTCTGACACTATCCAGATGAAACGTTCATCTTTGATGAGCTGCTAAATTTGTGGACCATCAAACACACATGGTTTGATTTATCACTTGACAGTCCAGGCGATGCTAAAATGATGTGGTTGAAGCAGGCGCTCTCAGCAGTAGCATTTAAAAACTGTTTCGTTCGATTCATTTTAACGTGGACAGTTTGGAATATTACTTTCTCCTTTTGAACAAGCGGTTTATGTAGAATTTTCGGATCTCCAGGCTTAAGCTCTGATCTGCGAGACCAATTCGTTTGCTTTCGAGCTCTGCTGTGTCACACGTACGGAAAACACGGATACTCTGCATGCCCGCGTTGCTGACCAAGAAGGAGCTATACCATTTTAAGGACAACACAAAAGAACCAGTTGTGTTTGGCACAGTGATGATTGGTTAGAAAAGTACGCGGAATTTCTTCACCCGGCATGGATTCCAGTTCTTTACTTTTCAGTTACTTCCACAGTCCAACCCTGCCATCTATGTTTGGCCTTCCTATACACTAACCCTGATCACAGTCTCACACTAAGCTCCCTTTGGCAACAGTCAGGCCGTGGGGTCATTTAGACAATCCGCCGGAAAGCGGATTGAGCGAGTTTGATTCCCGATTAGATGTTTGTTCGTTGTTACTAGAAGTTGTAAAATTATACTGTACTTTGGTTCTGTCCTAAATTGTGCAATTAAGAACTAAGTAAGCTAAAGGAATGTGATTTCGTCTTGGAACTTAAAATATGACGTTGGAAGACATAGGATCGTGATTCCCAGTAGGGCTAGAAGAATAAAACGTACGAAGTGAAGTACTCCACTATCGAGGCATGAAAAATCTGCCAAAATATCTGGATAGCGGATAGTGTCAAGGTTTGCATCATTTATCCGAATAGTTGCTGCTTTTAAAATGATTGAAAAAGTGTATTTCCCGTTAACTTTTGGAAATGACGTTAAAAAACTTCAATTCTGAAACTCGGTTACTCACAATATGTTTTCCTCAATCATGGCAAAATCAAGCCTGAACGAATTTTTTGAACTCAGTCGACTTAAAATTGCTCTTTTTGTATATGAATCATAACGTATTATGAAGTGGATAAAATTTTAAAATCAAATTCATAATGAAAAAAATTTAAGGCATACGACGTAGATATGTGCAAGATGTACAAAGTTCGCCATGGTCCTGTTAATTAATTGAAATCATGGGAAAGTTTTCTGAGCGTTGAATTCATTGAGGCAGCCTGTGGAAGCATTTCAAGAGGTGTTGTTTACATTGAAGTCCGCTCGTCCTTCTCCATCTCCCTGGACTCTAAAAGCGGCGGCTATTCCACCTTTTGTTGATCTGAGTACAGCATTTCTGAGCGATATTTTTCAGGGAAATAGTTTGGTTTCGAGGAGAAGACCGCGGCTGCCGCTGTTGGAACATTTGTAACAAAGGCTCTTCTACGATTGCAGCTTTTGTGGCCCACAACCTGGACAGGTTTTAGTTACTGCGAAGTTAATGAACGAATGAGACGCTGCCTCACCAATTCTGCCAGCAGTTGCCTCCACAGCTTTTTTGGAAAGCCGTTGACAACTGGCAGGCAGCTACACAATCGAACTTCAGGAAAATTTGGAAGTCGCCATATTACTTCTCAGCTCGTATTTTAATGTCATTTTATCATGGGCTGCAGGTGGATGTCTGAAGAGCCATCCATAGAGACTGGAACATTTCAAAACAAATATTCAAAGTTGTAAAGAGGTGGTTACCGATGGAACAACGCTAGAAGTTCTGACGGTAGATCAGACGTATGAAAGTCGTAATTTTGCTGACATTGTGGCACTTTTGTCCCCCTCAGCAAAGGGTTACGTCCGAAAGGAAACAGGCAGAAGAAATCGAGGCTAAAATGATTGGGAATGTACATCCTCATTAGAAAACTTTCAACACAACTTTCTCGTCTGAGAGGAAATTTCTTATGTGGACTATTGTACATTTTATATCAGTTTCCTTGAACATTGTGAAAATGCGTGAGAATTAGTGTGTTTTCTGGTCATTTTCAGTAAAAATTGCTCCATAAATTATATGAAACAGATCTAATTTTTGCCCGTATTCACGTACGTTGAAAAAGTGCAACAGTTCCGTATATTGTCGTTGTCTATGAAACACTAGCCCGTAAAACTGGGTCATTACCGTAACAACTGAACATGTGAGAGCGTCAAAAATATCTTTGTGATGAAAATATCCGTTTTAAAACCCGAAAATAATAGTACTTCTTCTACGTATTGTCGGGTTCGTGCTGTCTATCAAACCAAAAATAGTTATTCTGATGATGACATTGATCCGTGTTTTAAACTGTTGTCTTTGATTTGCCCAAACAAATATATTTTATAATGTACTTTTTTATCGAAGATTGCAAAGCTTTAGGAAATATTTCAAAACGTAGAACTCTAGACACTTGATTTTAATCACAGAAGCAATTATGTTTCAACGCTTATGTGACATGACACAAAGGTCCGTGTACAAACGTAAAAAAATGATATCAGAAAAAAATTATGAAATGTGTTCTCTACTCCTAAAGAACAAAGATGAAATATTTAATTGCATTGTTACGATTAGTAAATGGCCGTGATTAATTCATGACGAGTAGCAAGATTGAATAATTATGATAAATTATGCAGAACGTCAAGGGTCAAGAGGTTGCTTCATACCTCTCTCATACATAGACGAGTGCACTCATTTACCCACAGAAGAAGGGGACAAATACACAAGTTTAAATTGAAACACGTTCACTGTTGTAATGATGTCATGGGAAATCAAATTTGCAAAAATACATGTAAAGCACAGACACAAGTTAAAGATGAAATGTTCAAGCTAACTTAGCAGGTATAAGAAAAAACTGAAACAGCGCATCTTGTCAACATCCGAACATGGCGAAAATTGCATTTAAAATTAGTCTCACGGGGAATGACAAAAAAACATCACAATATTACAATAATCAAATTTGGCATTCGGTAATCGTAAATTAAATTACTCGGACGCACACAAATCGCCACTCTTATTCAATAGTTTAAATTACAATACTTCGTTGACACCTAATTTCGACTAATAATACCCCACTTTTCAACTTAACATCACACAATTTTTCAACTCATAATCACACCACTTTGCTTCGACTACCGAGGCAGGGCAAATATATTTAAACGTCGTCGTCCAACCTAAACCTCGGCTTTTGCAACATTTCAGGGATTATTTCTGAGCTGACACTGCAATAAATCTTCTAACGTAGCTGCAGCGTTGTTGTGTGACTTCAGTCTGACGGCAAATTCGGCGTGCAGTTCCGACGCAAGCGAGAGTTCTTGTAAACCTCTCACGCTGAAGTGCACTCGACTTGGCCTCACCCTCGGTGTTCCTTAGTGACGGGATCTCCACGATGCCCCATGCTTCTAAAGTATTAGCGTTTGTGGATTTTGATTACTGCTCCTCTCGAATTGTGGCGATGATTCCGGAGAGTTTCTCGGTTACAATCAAAGCTGTTGTGATGGGTTGAGCGGCAAACACCAGCAGAGTTCTAAAGGTCCCGACTTTCTACCCAAAGTGCGGGCCATACGCCCAAGGGCGCGCGCAGGCCGACGCCGTTCACCCTCAGCGCCCAAAATTCAACCCCCCGAGGCTACGTTTGAGGATCCCAACTTTCTTAACTACCACGCCATCTACTTCTTGATTAGAAAATTTAAGTCCATTTTTCCTAAATTTTACTTCTAAGTCAAGCCCAGTTTAACCATCTACACCAGTCGCAATCTCTTTTACCCTCATGACATGCCAAGTGTCCAAATCCTGCTTACAGCTCTCTAATGAACGTGTTTTCTGTTTGAGCCTGTTGAAAATTTCGCGGTTAACCCATCAGATCACTCTCGAGGACCTTTCTATAAAGTAATTTCTTTCGAGAAACCCTAGACTGTGAGCGAGAGCTCTCTGCCCGTGAGAAATTTTAGTCATCAAATATTTAAGTTGCTTTGCGCTCTTCCAATTTTCTGGCCTTGTTACCCCAAAAAAGTTAATATTCCAAACATCATCGCACTTAAATTTCAGATCATTCAGTTGTAAGGCAACTGCTGCTCCCGATGATCAATAAAAATCATGTATTCCATCCTACCTATCACCTCAGATCAAATGCTACGCTTACACGCTTGCGTTTAAACACAAGAATTTAAATAGCATAAAAGAAAAGGCTTTCTCCTCTCGGTAGTTCCGCGCGCGCATAGTACTGTACCAGCATACTCTGAAGAATATTCCCGGAACTCGTATTACTCTGCAATTCAAAATTATCAATGTCATGTTTTGCACGTAAATTTTCTCGGTATTAAATTTTTGTTTATGCAAAGGAAATTATCAAAACGTTCTTAATTTTGGTACATAGCAGTGGCGTTTTGCCGTCATTTTTTATATTTTTCTGCTAAATCTTCACGCGTTAGCAAATTTTCAATTATATTTTCTCATTTTCCATTCTTTGAGAGCTTCAGACGTTTACGTCGTTGACACATTGGTCCTCAAAACGACAGTAAATCTGAGCTTTTTGAAGGATTCACACTAAACTAAACTTATTTTCCCTGGATAGAAACTACGTCATCTAACCAGTAGGGCATTTGTAACGTTGTGCCTGGTCAACTGTCACTGAACTGGGCACAGGTCCTGAAGATACAGCCATGAACTGGGCACAGGTCCTGATGATACAGCCATGAAGCTTATACGGTCGTTCGCCAACGATGTACGAATTCATCGCTGCCTGTGGCGATAGTTATATAATTATCTGTGGTAAAGCTACATACACGGAAGAAGAGTGTTCAAGCCGATTAAACAGGACAAAATCTCTCGAAGAATCACTCCACCTTGCCTGTATTCCAGGTAAAACTTCTACTGAAATCCTCTACAAACACAGCGCTACTAAGAAGATTATTCAAGTCGTTCGGTATTCTCCCTGCATCGATCATGATTTGGCTTGGAAAATACTTGACCTATTATATCGGCCGCAGAGCCCAGTTCATCGATGCATCATCATCAGAGGTCCCATTCAAGTGGTTTTACAAACGCAGTCCAGTCAAAAATGCATACCGAGCTTCGATCTCCCATAGCTCATTATGTTCATCTACACGTTCCCTACCTTCGTCGTCGAGGCGCTAGTAACTTTAGCACTACTACTACTACTATGTACTTCCCTACTTTTACCTAACGGAACTTTAGTAACTTTATTTTCTTGGTGATTTTCTTTTCAACAGAAAATATTAACATCTGAAGCACCAAAAGTGGAATTCCTGAGCCCTGAGTAAAATCAATCATTGTACAAACTCTAAGTAACGTTGAATCATCAAAGATAAAGCGAGTTCAAGGCAGGCTCAGGAGCATGCTTTTACCATGCAATCGAACCGCGCTAATGCAAGCCGTGCATTACAGAGCGCTGAATGTAACCTCGAACTTTTTGATAAGTTCTGATGGACGTCGCGAGGCTCATAACGTTCGAGTTGTATCAGCAGGTCTTGAAGAAAAAGTGAACGTCTGCTTTAAACATCTCTTTAATAATGAGGCAACAGAACTCAGTCTAGAAGTAAAAACGACAGAGTTTCAGATACCTATGCATCTATTTACATATAAATGCCTGCATTACTACACGGGCTTGGAAAATAATGCCAGGCGTGTTCAGTATTCAGTGATATGAAATTCCTGTATCACACCATGAATAATGGCTTCAAACATATGTAGAATCCATGTATGATTTTATATGTTCTTTATAGCAAGAAGCACTGTATGCAAAACCGTTAATGGTTCAATAAATAACGTAAAGAATAAAAATCAATTATTTCATCTACTCATTTGTCAGTGCAGAACCGTTAAAATATTGTCCTACTAAAAGAGCCCTCTCAGTGCGCTGTCATGTACAAATTTTGTGACCGTTAAATTGTTTTGGTGCGTGCTATAACATATTTAACTTTTTTCTCAATCAAAAGCCTGTTCATTCTTGAAAATAGCAATTATTAAAACATTTGGCAATGTACTTTGAATGACCTCAGCTCCTAATGCAAATTTGTACGTGATTCTAACGAGGATTGGTGTGTAAGCGGATTTGAAAGTAATTTCAATTGTTCTTATTATGAGCAACCAGTGATCTAAAGAAAACTTTAAAAAATACGGACAACTCTGCTTGTTTGGACTCATAAAAATTGCGATCGCTGTGACTTTTAATGAAACATGCATGCACTGTGCACTGCAAAGATTCAGCCGGTGGCCAGGGAGGGAGAAACACGAACAGGTTATGGAGTCACCTTACCAGTCGGTGCCACACCACGTGGATATAGCCCGGAAAATGTCTGACCAAAGGCAAATCGCTGGATTTGCTTTCAAATTTTGAGGGCCCTGACACTACGAGGGGACGTAAGGCAGCAGTCGACGCAGCCTACACGATAGTCAAAGCCAACGAACAGGTACGGTAGTAGGTACTCCTTGTCCAGGTAACTTTGACGTCACGTTAACGTTCCCTTAAAAATGTTATCCTGTTCCCGTATCCGTGCTGAAAAGTACGAAACGCTTCACTTGTGTTGTTTTACGAGTATTGCCAGTCTAATGCTCGTAGCTATTGAATGCAGTGATAGCTTTACGTCTCGAACTCTAAAGCAACGAAGTATTAACTAATCTCAAACTCTAAACTATAAAATTATTCTGTACATCTGATGAAAGTTTCCGAAGTTTCATTATAAATAAGGGAACAAGAATAGTCGAATAAGAAAGCATTATATTCAGAAGGTTTCCGATCTGCACCCATCATCAGCTTAAAGGAAAAAACGGGGAAAAAATCTGAAATGAGAAATTTACACTTGAAATAAATTTTTCCAGTACAAAAAAATAAAAATAAAACACAAAACGGATTGACACTAAATGAAGGTTATGGTTTAAGAACAGCTAGCGGATAAGAAATTAATTTATTCTTAAGAAGTTCCATTTTCAAAATAAATAACGACTCCTAAATTCTAAGATCAACGACGTTGGATACACATCTAATTATTGCAAACTGACTGGATTCAGGTACCATATCGCAAGTCTTTGCATGGTCCTGCCAAGCTGAGTATGGTCGATTGGTTGAGCGGGAACGAGTTCTAAAGCTTAACCATGCGAGCTCAGCAACTTTTTATCTGAGACTAGGTGGGGTCATGCCCACGTAGCCCGATGCACAACGTGCACAACGGTACTTGTCAAGCAAGGCGGATTGCACATCAGGAGACACCTTATCTCTATAGTTGAAAAATACCATACATTAAATTTGTTTACCAGCACTAAGTGAAATTTATTAGTAGAATATTATCTTCCACGTAATTTCAATAAATCTGTCCGTAGTTTCTCAGAATATGGAGTGTTTTTTATTCTTAGATGATGATGGCTACAGACTCGAAACGTTATGAATGTAATGTATTTGTATTCAACTCTTCTCACCCTTTTATTTATTATATTAAATTTTTATTTGATTTCAGTGAAAAATAGTTGTTTATTCTTCGTAACTTCTACCTGTATGGTCTCTGCAAATTCATGTGCTTGTCAAGAATTTATCATTTTTGAAAGTCTATTCAACACTCGAAGACCTTTAATGAGAACGTCACGGATAAACTTTTTTGAGAAATTGCTCATTCGAATTCAGAGAACAAATGATGCGCTCGAGCACGTTTAAAAAGGTTGCCTTCAAACCTTTGTTACGAATTCGATGCTGAAATGCATTCTAGAAGTAAAGCAATCGAACACCCAATGAATTTCTAATAAGCCAATCACCGTCATGAATTGAGCATTCAAACACCTCCAGCAAAAGATACGTTGTAATTAGACTCACAACAATTGCCATAATGATTTCTTTCGCGCTGAGACGATCGTCGTCTAAAAATTTATGCGAGCTTTCAAGGCTGATGAGGCAAATCTGTAAGGTAGAAGCCAACGTACCAACATACCGTCGTTTCATTTCCGTAATTTTTTTAATAACTATGAAACCGACTCACGGTAAGTGGTTCATAAATTTTCAAAACATGTATAAGAGAGGTAAACGCCTGTTTACGTGGCAGTTGCAGTTAATCGTGAGCTTTTCTTTGATGATTACTATAATGCAACGCATCCTTGGCGTTGTTTATGCCCGCACTATGAACTCACCAACACAAGGAGGGCTGGACTGAAGATTCGGTTAGCCTTTGGGAAATCAAATGAAACGTTTCGCTAAAACAGTTAATGATGTGGATTAATTTACTCGAAAGAAGATAGGTTGATTCGTTTGGCGTTCAGACTTTCTTTCTGCGAAAATCCTTACTGAAGCTATAGACATGGTGGGCAATAAGTATGGAACCCCTTTTTAAAATCATTGGGAGAAACCTTTTTATACTAAAACGATTACATTCATTTAACCCTTTAGTGACTAAATAATTTATGCCATAAGGTTGTATTTAGCAACGTGCAAGAAATTATTTACAGCTGTATGTATACCTGCAATAAGAACTGCGTTTAGCTTTTCATATAAAAGCTAGTAACATTCTTGTGAAACGAGACATATATGTCCTTTTAGCCGCTAAAGGGCCAAAATGAAAGAGAAAATTCGAAAGTTATTTTTAGCGTATCATTGTCACTTACATACTATCATTACATACCACGCTTAAAAGTCGCAAAATTATAAACCTGAAAATGCAGTTATCGAAATAAGAGCGAGTAAAAATTGTTGAACACCACTTTCAAAATTTTTGTCCTGTTGTTCGTGGGCAGAAAAATTACATTAGAATATTTGGTAATGAAACAAGTGCTTCGAAGAAGTGCATAGAAGCACTAGTGTTGAAATTCAAAGAAAACGGGACAGGAATTAAAACGAAACATCACTCAAGAAATAAACAGGATAACAGCAGAGACATACGTAAGGTAATGAATAGTATCGTTAAAGAGCACGCTGTTGTTTGACCGAAAATGGCGGTCATCTAAATGATATCATATTCAACGCTTAAATCTGTCTTAAACTTTATAATCTCTTCTTTCAACTTAAATGAACCTAATATTTTTACTAATCGTAGTTTTATGGCCACCGTTTTTTGAAGAGGTACCTTACTTACTATCCACCCTATACAACCCGTCCGTATACAGAGTGTCGCGAAATCTTTACAGAAATATACATGGTATCGCAAAAAGCTTTGCCATACTTTAATCACACATTAAACATGAATTTAATATCGCAAAATTTATTTTCAGCGTTTAGAACGAGCAACGCCAACTTATGTATTGGTTACTTTCTTTAGATTTTACAATTTATTATCAATCTGTATAACGACTCAATTCTTGATAACCGTATCCTCGCGGGCTACGACCCTTGAGGTATATATGTAAAGGCCGCACACCTACTGAGACGCGTGAAATCACGAGGTCACCGCTGAGTATTTTGGAGTGTTTTTCAACTGACGGTATGAACTCAGTGACAAAATATAGGTCATTTTCCTCCTTTATTAACAACAAAAGCGAACTGCATTATACTTAATGAATAATAATAAATCATAATCCGGTTACACTTTTCTGCGACATCTTGTATATTAATATACACTGCGTGCTAGATTATTGTCGTGTTTTTTTAACGTATTAAAAACTGTACATTTAATTCAAATAACATCTTCACAAAATGTCGTCACTAATAACATATGCAATTTGTGAAACTGCAGACTGAGGTGCACGATAGAAAGAACTGGAGCCATTTTTGTTATATTCACGGTGACTCTGGGATACCAAGTTGATAGAAAGATGTGAGGTACTTGTAAGAAGACAGGCCTTAAAAGCAGTTTAAGTGATACTGAAAAGAAATTTATTACCTCAGAACTCTCTAAAAGTAAAACTACCCCAGCAATTTCTAAAATTATAGGAAAGTGTCACCAAACAGTGAAGATTCACACCGACCCTACAGAAGTACGCCAGATGGCAGCTGAAGGCAAGTCCAGGGTTATTCCACGGCGATCCTTCTGCAAATTAAACGAGAAGCTACGAAGAACCCTGAACTTACCAGTCAAGAACTTTTTAGTGGCATTGGGGAATCCAATGTGTCTCAAAGAACTCGGAACTCGGTGTCGGTATCTGAGGAATATAGCGAGTCCCGTTAAACCAGTCGCTAAGCCTCCGTTGACGAGAAATCCTTTTCAAAATATATTGAAATGGGTTGAGGGTAATCTGAAGGTTGACTTTCTACAGATTTGTTCAGAGAGGAAACTCGTGTAACACTTGATGGCCCAGATGGATGGTGCAAGGTTGGGTAATGACTGGACAGAATCGTCATCAGCGTTTGAGACGCCAACGGGGTGGTGGAGGGCACAATGATCTGGGCTGGTATTATTGGAGGAACATTAGTCGGTCCATGGAGAGCACCAGATGGCGTCAAAATGACTGCTGATGCTTATATAGGGTTTCTGAAGAAGCGTCTTGAACTGTTGTTAAAAAGGCAAAGCGCTACCTTTAGAAAAACCATTGTGTTTATTCAAGAAAATGCCACCTCACATGATGCACATAAGACTACCGAGTATCTTCAACAGTTAAACTTCAATGAACTATTAAAAATGAATTAAACCCGATTGAGACCTGTGGAGTATCATGAAGCAAAGACTTTATGCCAACGGACGCATATTCAAGAGCAAGGCTGAGTTGGGGGAAGTACCTTTTGAAATACCCCGTGGTATTACAGCAGACAACATCCAAAATTTAACAACTTCAGTGGATTGTCGACTTATCAAAGTAATTTCCAAACAGGGAAAGCACGTTTCCTCATGATTTGCTTAAAACTCTACTGTGTTTGTATTTTTTATTATCATTTGATTATCTTATTAATTATCTTTTTTGGTGCATAAACATTGATATGCAACATTAATACAAGTTTTGTTTGCTAAATTTTGTGAGTTTTATTACACTTTTCTATTATTTTGGCGCACTTGATTTACCGTGAAAATGACAAAAATTGCGCCAGTTTGTTTCCATCTCGCAGATCATCGAAAAATTTTACTGATTGCATATGTCATAAGTGTCGACGTTGTGTGAAAAAGAAATTTGAATTGAATGCACGGCTTCTGATATATTAAAAACAAACTCAATAATAATTTTGCCCGCAGTGTATTTATACGTATGTAATATAAACATGAACAAATAAGTGTGAGACCTACTAGTCGCCTGTGTGATGAAGGCTGAGCAGATAGGTTCAAATATTTAGGTAATCAAGTTTGTCAGAGCTTCAGGTTCGGGGAATCTTCACGACCTGCCAAAAAGAAAACATTTTTGTCGCCTAAGTCCTGCTTTCATAGTTGTTCGTTTGTGGTTGCACTCATTCATCAGTCTTTGTGCTCGAATGAAAGAGACTTTAATTCAATGGGAAGTGTCAAAATAAAGCGATAGTCCAAATGGTTCTGCTCCGCGTTATTAGAATGAACCCTATTTTGAAGCTAAAATTGAGATTTTTTCATTTGATACAATACAAGCGAACGTTCATTCTATCTTGTAATTTTCCCTTAATTTACTCCTGAAGCTATCGCACGATACTTCCTTTGTTTCCATAGCTAAAGAGGAATATCCCCAGAATTTAAACAGTCGAAACTTGGACATGTTATTTCGTAGGGCTGCAATTGAGAGCAGCGAGTGTCGCTTGCAAATGCTGGAGCTCATTTCCATAGAACAGTGAAGGCCGCCAAACCAATTGATGAAGACATTCAAACAAATAAAAAAGTCAACAGCGTTAACCCCAGGTGAATTTATCGCCGAGACGAAAAAGTTTACTATTGCAATAAAAACACGCTGCGGATTTTTTCTCAAATTGTTTAACACTGTGTAGCATTTCCGACGCAATAAAAACTCATAGAAATTGTCTAAGTGGATGATGGACCTACGATCCTCCATTCTCCTGAGCAGCTGATGCATTTGAAAGCGCATAACCGAAAATACTCAGAGTTTGAGTGAGCAGTGATTTCATTTTTTGATAAAATACATTTATGTAAGTAAGAGCCAACCGTGTAATCCAAAGTAAACGCTCTTGGACAGCTCCTTATTATGCCAAATATTTTTTTATATCATTTATTTACTCCAAATGCGCTTCTAGGTCAGCATTTTCAGTAAGTCAGACACACCCCTCAGTCAAAATAGCACTACAAGGTTACCAAGTGGACCAGAGAGTGGCCGTTTACTTTCATTTCACTCCCAGGAGCAGCCACTTTCGCTAAAATCCTAAGTGCTTCGTGGCACTGACCATAAATACTGGATTCGGCAATATTTGCGCGTCCTGTTTACGTGCGGCAGTCAGCCCTGCACCTCGACGTATTCCTGAGAGAGATGTGATCAGCAGTTGGCATCCACGGCCTGGTCGGAATATTCTACGTTACATTCTACGGAAAAATCTAAAGCCAGCTCATGACCGTGTCTAGCATCTTCTGTTTAGATTTACTAGAGAAGGTAATTCTATTTTCAAATACTTACCCATTTTGAGAATTATTCCGAGTTTAGCATTCTTATCCTCTTTATTTGTTTGATTGCAGGAATAGTAGAGACAAGAATCTGTCTGATTGATGTGTATAGAGAGACACCTGAAAATTTTTTAGAGATGTATTTCTTTTGAGTCACAATTTATTTTAAATTTTTCTTTTTAAATTGCATTTGAGAAACGTAAATGTCTATACGTCTAACAATAGGCACGATTCAAATTAGAAACGTGCATACAGAACAAAACTTAAGAGAATCAGATGGTGCTCACTACAATAATTGACACTCGTTTGAACATTTAAACTTTCACCTCTAATATATGCTCTCGATTGAAGAATTATTTAATAGTGACGAACTATAAATGAAACTCTACGCGTACATTTTATCACAAGCATAATTTTTTAATCATGGATTTTCTCATGATAAAATACACGGAGCACTCTCATTAAAGTAAAACTTCAATTTCAATGAAAAAGAGCAAAATATTTTTGCAGCAGAATTACAGTTGAACTGCTTTGTATCCTTTCGTGCATAGACGATCATCGTGCGCCCCGCGTTTGATGCAAGCCACAGTAGGTTGAAGCTCTCTGTGAATGATATCTTAAAGGCTCTCAATACATGGTACGCTGCAATGGTATTGAGATAGTACATAGTACTCTGCAATGGGTAGGGCAAAATGAGCATACTTCCAAGGAAGTAAATAAAATGCTTCTGAAATGTTAAATGATAATTTTTTTATTTGAATGAAGGATATTGTTGATGAATACTTTCCTCTAATGCACGGCTAAACTGTTGATACCATCTTCGAAAATTGTTATGATCTTCTTCTTAACGTATCTTAAGGAGCGTTCTTCAGCCTCACTCTCTATTTAAAAAGCTCAGGTGCACAAGAATTGGCAGAAGAATAAAATACCTTTCAAAATTTCGAATCTGAGGTTTGTCAGGAACACGGTTTTTATTGGTTATTTGTCTTTACGCGATTAACATGAGGAGTAAACCAGTATGTCGGTTAGTATGTATGATTAAAATAATAATTCTCTTACTTAATCTGGTCAAGAATATTTTCCGTTAAATACTTTTGCTTTGTAAAACCCCACCCAACCAGATTTTAGAATTGACAAAATTATGTTGCTTTTGTTATCTCTCTTTGGTTTACCTGGTGTCACAACATGAGATAGTGTTTCGCTGAAACGGGAAGATCTCTCTCATAGCTCTCAATTTCTACTCTCTCACAGCTCTCAATTTCTGTCTATGCTACTCTGACTCAGAAGGGTGTCCGATCAGGGTACAGATCTCGTCCAGACGCTTTTGAATGTAAGAAAATTTCTACTTTTTTGGAAGCTAGAAGCTTTTTCCTTTTTTCTAAAAGGCGCATTTGCTGGCATCACAAAATTTAAACACGTATATGAAAAATAATATTTAGGTACCAAGCACGCAATTTAACGTCAGGATCACAAGCAGATTATGTTCCAATTGTTCGTTAAGCTTGGCAGCAGCTGCGAGGATCAAGCGGCTTTGAACCTTGATTTCTAGCCACCCCTTCGGGCCAGGGCTCCGTTTTGCTGCCTCAACTCGAGAACTCCATCAATATTATGCTACATATATTGTACTGGCATTGATTATTTATTCCTGTTTCGAAATCAAACAGTTCGATGGTTTGAAATGATAGATTCAATTATGCATAGTTAACAACAGAATTAAGGAGCAGCTGTTTTAGCATCTTTAATACCGAGTTATTGGCTTCGATTGTTTTAGTTCAATATTATCCTTCAATACGAATAATTTAGGGAGAAAAATTTTGTTGTAAAAGGGTGTAGCGTGAAACTTGCATTTCTCTAAATCTGCATGTGAGAAAACATTTTCATTTTCAAATGATGTAAATTTATTTAATTCAGAGTTGATAGTTGAAAAATAATCATTTATGCAAGCATCAAAAATAAAAATAAAGAGCATTATTCATCCAGTAGCGAAGAATGAATTTGCACTTGGATCACAACAGTCTCCCATTCATGGAAAGTCACTATTTCTCCTAAACTAAACCATCAAAGAGCGAGAAAATTTCAAGATTCATTATTGATCAATCAGTAACAGATGAGTTTTATTTTACATTTGCAGGTTCGCCGACTTCATGGCACGTCATTTTGCGGAAGGGGAGTCGGGCGGAAGGCACCTCGCATTCCGCCCTTTACTCTTCACCTGTTTTGGCACAAGCGGGCGACGGCCGCTCTCGGGAACATGAAAGCAATCGCAACGGCTGCAATTACTCGAGCTCTCTCGGAGGACGTATTTCTTCTTTAATCATTATATACGCAAATGAAACTAAATTCAAGGTATTTCTTGCGTTGAATTTCAGTCATTCGCAAGCTTACGCGTTGAAATAAAGTGGGTGGGTACGAAAGACAGAAGTCCTCAAGGTTTATTTGTAGCCGAGATAACCTAACAGTGCACGCCCAGGGTCGCCATTCCTCTTGGCACACGACAGACAAACCTAACTGACCTAACCTTTTGCCTATCTTATCCCCTTTGAATGGATTTCTTCAATAAAAAAAACGACACGAATAAGTTTCCCTCGATCTTATCTTCAGTTATCTCGAGATGCATAAACGTAAGAAAAATGCATGCTGATTCCAAAAGATATTTCTAATTGTTCAATACATAAAAACGAACCTTAGGAAACCAAATCAACTTCCATTCTCAAATCATTCGTAAAATTGTGAAACTCTTGATTTGTAATGTTGAATGGAGGTAGTTCAAATTTAACCCTCACATCGAGTATAACACCTAAGTGTGAGCAGACAAAATTCTTTAGAAAGAAGCCTAGAAGAGCAATGAAAATCTCAGGTAGAAGTCGAGGACATTATATTTTTGCAGTAAATTCGGGAAATACGATATTTAAATTCACGATCTTGAGTACAAATGAAAATTCAAAAGCAAATGCCTCGCGTCGAAGGTGAGCGAACATTCTTCTGAGTTTTACAGGAGAATAAATCGAGATCTAACCAACGTTGCTGCTGTTCGCGAGCGATTGTTACTTCACGGCTAACGGTCGGGCCCGAGTACCGCAACAACGATCGAGCGTTAGAAAAAATTATCTTCGCCCCACGTGCATTCGGAAATATATTCATCTCTTGTCCTGAACTTTCTTGCATAAAAAATAAAAATCTGAACAGGTTCGTACGTTATTTCTTTCATGTACATTCATATGTTCCTGAAAAACAATAAATGCACGCCAATGACTAAGCTCTGTTATCCTCGGCGATAGCATTTGCCAATATTTTTCCACAATTTACCGAGGGACAAATACGTTGCAAAACCCGCAATATTTTATCGGAACGTTTATACTCACAATTTTCATATACGTTCAAATAACACGATCAAATAAAATACAAGCCTGTAAATATTGTGCAAATTAGTTCTCGCATTACAGACGATGCGCAAGCTCAGCAGAAAATAACATCGAAAGATGAAGCAACTTTTCAGGAGGCACAAAATATTTCAACTCGAGTAACAACAAATACGTCAATAATCTCTGTCACAGAGCGGGCTCATGAAAGATTTTGCTTATGAGTAAGTTAGGATGAAAATCTTCACATTTTTCAGCTCCAACTGATCAATCAATATGCACCACTAGGTACTCAAATGGTCATGACGCTTTGGGACACCGGCACGGCTGACACGGCTGTAAGCTGACACGTGCCACACGTGCCGCTGCACGTGTGGGCTCCACGCGAAAGCCAGGCGCTTGCGCCGCACTTCATGCAACAAGACTCGCTCATTCACTTCTTCCCAAATTCGCTTCACAAGTGGTGCTTCTCATTCTTTACGAAATTAGGGTGTGTTAAACCGAAGAAATTATTTAAGTATTCGTGACATTTTAATAGAAATCCTTACTGAGAATTTTTCAAAATTTGATACGAGACTGCAAGCTTCTTTCTAAAAAAAATTAGCAATGTTGGAATCATGCTAGAGTTTTCGTGAATTTTCTTAATCAATTTTATTCCTTCATTTTGTAATAAATTCTTGGACCTAGAGGCAGCATCCTGCCTGAGATGTGGATTGTAAAACGTCAGTATTCAAAGCCTGACTATTTTTCGCTAATATCCACCAAGAAACCTTAGATAATACAAACATTTTGATTGCTAAATATCGTAAGCCATGGTTCAACGCTTGATTTCATTGAAAATATCTTATAAAGGAAGACTCTTTTTGCCCAATATCATGCATAGAAGTCCAGCAAAAAAATTATTCTAGACAGTCAACCACAGCATGGGTGTCATACCCTCACCATGCGGTGAAAAAAGCACAATGGGTTCTAATGGAACTTAACTGGTAGTTAAGAGAATCAAACACTCAACGCACAAAAAATTATACAAACATGGACTGGTTTAGCCAAGTTTTTTTACTATGGAGGTATGGCTGCCTTAGCAAAGTTTTACCAATCTTGGTACTATACATAGAAAAAATTTATCTGCATCTTTTAAAAATGATCACAAGAGAATGCGTTCTCATATGTGAAGGCTTGTAAAAAGGTAAAATAAATTTACACGGGGAAGGAAGAAATATTTAAACTGACTCTCCTCGGATTCATCACGGGAGTAACACGTAAGAAGTTTTCAACTGCCATTTATTTCCATATCTTTTCCTCATACCTACTAACTTTTACTTTACTCTAAAGATTCGAATCATATCAGAATCAAACATGTCATCAAATTATAAATACATTGCACTTTATTTTCGGCGCTCAACATTCTTATTTCACTTACTCTAAATTGGGCCGACAGTTGAGTTTTATATCATTAGATTAACTTAAATCCCAAATTTGATTGCTTCTTATAAGACTGCCTTATGAAATAAGGACTTGTGTACAGCATTTTTTACATCTTTAGCTTTGACTTCACAAGTTATAACGGAGCGTACAATGCTCCCAAGGCCCAAAGAAGCACGGAAATGAAACGCAGACGAACAAACTTTAATAACGAAACAAATCCCTAAAACCACAGAAAAAAATTAACACCGCCCTGAACATAGGAGTATCTTTGTAAACTAGTAAAAATTCTCAATAAAGTCGAGGAATTGAATAATTCCATGTGTACTTATACATGCAAGAATTAATGAGACAACGACGAGAAGCTGCTCGACAAACACAACACCGACGGCCGCCTACTCAACACAACCCTTCAATTTAAATCCCAAGCAGTTGCTCTAGATCACCAATCACAAATACTTCTTGCATTTTAGACTCAACTTAAAAGACGGGCATGAGGTATCGATCCCGAAATCGCCCTAAGCCGAAATGAGAGACGACAACCGGAAAGAGTGTTTGGAAAGTGAGGCGCGGCGGGCTAGAGCAAAGAGAACTGAAGACAGACCTCTCAGCGATAGACCATCAAAACTAGTCGTTAAAGTAGCTGAGGCGTAGTAATTAAATTGCATCCGTGCTCTAAAACATTGTTCATGAGCTTCACTTTCGTCAGTGTGATGTGCGTGAATCATGTGACACCAAATTTGGGTTAACCTATAAACAAAAGCTTCTTGCAAGTCAGGAGTTATAATTCAAATGTTAATCGACATGAGAGGTAAAAAAATACATTAAATTTAATTCCTCATTTATTAAGGTGCAGATACCTGAAATACTTCTTCAGTTTTTGATAACTTTATTTTGTGTTCGTGCGTCACCCAATCTGTACGAAGTTGTATGGAAATTCCACGCTAGAGTGAAACGATCACGCAACTCTACGGTTAGCACACCTCATGTTTAACTATCAAATTTTACACATAGTATATTCAGGTGCTGCAAATACAAAGTGTCATGCAGAACAAATTGTCAAAATAGCATAAAATATTTTATGCATCTTTACTACGGAACACAAATTAGCGAGATGTCACTTCATGAGGTCTATGTTCGGCCGTTTTTTGCCAATTAGTTTTTGAATCAGTACGCATCGACCAATTTATCGTGCGTGATCGGATGAAGCTGATATTAAATTGAGAATGACTGCCCCTGCACTCTTAAGCAATTGATTGTATTTATTTTTACCAAAAGACAAAGCGAAAAATGAATCTTAGTTCACGGGAATGAAAATGGACGTTAAGAAGTCAAGCAAGAAGTCTAAGTGTATTTTTTTCCGGAAAAATATTCAATGAATTTTGAGTATTATGACTAAAATTACTTATTTCAACTTCTTACCAAAGCATTGCGTATGTATTAGCAATAGATTTTTTATAGCCACGCGGAGTTGATTAAACTTTGAGTATTCTTAATTAAACCCATTCAAATTGTTCAAATAACCGCATTCCAACTGTTAAATCAAAGCATGTTGGAAAGAAGAGGCAATTATTTCATTCAGAACACGACTCCTTTCATATAGATATTCGGTACGACTAACATTTAACGCATCAGTAGGTATTCCTCGGTCTTATTTGCCCTTGTGAGCTCTAAATTCTCTTTCCACGTATAAAATCTAATCAAGAAAAAGAACATCGAAACAAAACCAGAAGTGAAAGAACTTTATGTCCATATCGAGTGCACTTTTACACGAGCAGCGCTCCTGTTCAAAACGAGGAGCTCTTACTAGTGAATTATTTTAATCTCGCACATATTGCACCAAAATGAAAACCCTCCCTGACATTTGAAATTCACTATCTGCTAATTTGCACGAATGATTTTTTTCTGTATGTGAGTTCATGAAGTATTGAATTGAGGCTCGTGATCGAGCCGACGCAGTCAGGCGCTCATTGTGAGATCCAGCCCGCGTTACCTCGGCACCACGAGCTTGCTCCAGTGCGCTGACCGACATTTCAATATTGATTTTTGCACTCAATGTGAATTGAATAACTGGGTGAGTATGAGTTCGACCATTCATGCTGGTACATTATTTTAATACGTAATAGGGACACATTGTTTCGGCTGCACCACTAAACTTCACTTGCTTTATCGTACAGCTTTAGGTTCCACCTTTTTTGCTAATCGTCTGTTAAAGCTGTCCAGTCTCGTGAAACTGACTCCTAGGTTTCCAGGAAGTATTGTTGTCACTTCAGTGATAGTATAGACAAAATTTCATCTGTGAAATATTTTCCGTTGATGTGTCCTATTTTGAAGAAATATGTACAAATTCCGTACACAAAACCAGCATTATAACTAACGCAGTAACCTTGTAGTATAGTTTGAATTTGAACAGACTACTCATACTTAGACGCTCAAAAGCATCCACAGGTGGTTGGCTATGTCGAAATAGAAGTAAATACGAACAGCCTCTACAATGTCCTGGTTTAATTTCTTCGGTGCAGTGTATTTGATACCCTCATAAAAGTTATGAACACTCATAAAAGAGGATACAATTAGAAAAAAAAAACATAAAAGGGGACATATTGATAATAGACATTACTTAAAGCACTGAATTCAACTTTGCAAGCGCTTCCGGTCTTTAACATGTACAGTCGTCCTCAGCATATACAGTGCTAGATCGATTCCAGCAAACAACTGTCATACAGACGTTTTCCGCATAGGGCGGCATCAACTATATGTAGCATCAACTGCTCGAAAATTGTGTATATCATCTGAAATAAAGAGAGCGTGTTGTGTAAGGAGCGCCTCCAGGGGGGCACTGCTAGGCTACTTCAGCTTTGGATAGGCCTTCGGAACTCCTATCTTTCGTGCCCACTTGCTTCTTTCCGTTTTCATTCCTTCTTCGCTATTTTTTATTTGTCTCTGCTTCCTCTTCTTTCTTAACTTGTTATTTCTCCGCGCAGGGGATCTTGTGTGGGAACACACCATGCGCATAGATTCCTTATTCTCCTACGTCCATACTAAATGATCCATACTCTTTCGGTGCGAGATAGTCTGACTTACTGAAACGCTGCTATCACCACCCCTACTACTACTACTACTTATGTAAGGAGCCAGTAAGAAGATTAAGAAAAATTTAGCGATAGTTTAAAACTCATGCGGGCCGAGGTTTGTTGACTTGTTTGCTGGTAGGTTGTTCGCTGGAAACGATCTAGCATTCTATGAGCGGGGTAGCGGGAGGGACTGTACTGACAAACCTTCCAGCCTCGTCATCTTCATCTCTACCATAAAAAATCGTTTAGCTTCGCCAGAGGTACTGAAAGACATCATAACTAGATTGTGCTAAGTTAGTTTCTTACCGTAAATAAAAAAATATTTTGAATTTTGTCGCCCAAGTCATAAAATTAGAGCAAAGGCAATCTGGCATTAATATAGGTATGTTAACATGGTAATTTGATCTGAAATGAGGCTTGTATCACCCCTTAAACTTTTCAGGCTCAGCTGGATCTATTCTTGAAATCTAATTCAAGCTCATAAACGTGAACTGCACCTTCATTGCTCAACAAATATGAAATATTCAGTGCTTCCAAACATCATTAAAAGTAGAGACTAAACACTACGACTATTAATCATAGCTGCTCCCAAATGATGTGCAATTATTTACACAACATGCCCTCATGTTCAAGTCAGAACGCTTGCTGGCAGTTTGAAATTATTTAATTGTGCAAGGATCTATGAATCTTTTCCTCAATGTGTACGATTCTCTTCCAGCTTTCCTTGTCACGCGGGGAAGATATTGCAGTATATCATCTCATGCACCTAACATTCACTTCAATTGTAGTTATAATCAACACATGGTATTGCAATTGGAGGATTCAAAACGAACCAACTGCCATTTCTATTCAGCTTTCATGATTGTCAGTCTCTTCATCGACTGCAGACATCATTTTCGATAAGCGCTAGCGCTTTTTTTAAAAGTCTTGCAGCCCATTCCGTAGGTTCCGGTATGGACCTAGAACAAATGTTTTGAAACATGAACTTGTGAAAAATATATTATTTCAATTTTTTGAACATTTCTTTTGCACACATAAAAAGGATGGTTGTGTTACCAACTCGGTATAGTTTGAAAGTTTTCTTTTAGACGCATGAAGTCCGCTAAAACTTTCCCGAATCCAATACTCTTGAGCACCGCAAAATATGAAAAATCTTACAAATTAACGTCCCTAGCCAGTTAATTTTATACTTTGATTTTCCAATCATCATATATTTTTCATTCGCTAGTGGCACGGGTAGTAACATGCGAAACTATTCACATCATGTCCCTGTACCCCTTCCTTCAACAGTCTTCATAAAACTAAAGATATCTTGACGCAAAACTGTTTGATAAAACTTAAACACCTAGAGGTTTACAAACTGTAATGCTGTTTATTTGCTGTCGAGTTCTGCGTTTTATTCACTGTTGACATGTGCATGCGAATGTTTATCGAAAAAATAAAAATAAAGCTATTTTATTTCTTGCTTCTTCATCTCTTGCGTATGTCTCACCGCAGTAAATTGCTAGCGCCTATTCGTTTGCTTAGAGTAATTTGGGCTCCTCTAAATGAGAAACTCCGAGCAAAATCAAGCCTGGGAAAATGCTGAAGCTAAAGCAACACAACTCTCCGTGGCCCTCCTCGCACACGAGCACTAAGTCGGCACGAAAATCGCCTCCTAATTTAGTCAAATAAAGCAGGACCGACCACTTAAGTTTACGCCTATAAATTCGGGGCTGAGCAGTTCATTGATTCACAGTTCCATTAGAGGGCTCGGGCTGGGAGCGCATTAAACGTCTACTTCCAAGGGAATTATCTCATTATATTGTCGGGCTTTAGGTAGCCTAGCCGAGTGAAAAGAGCAATCAGAGCTAATTCAATGGAAGAAATACCATATGAATGGAAGTATTACTTCATAAATAGAATGATAACTCATGGATGGAAGATTAAATAATCGCAGAATCTAAGGAAGAGGATTTTAAAGGTGAGAAACACAACTTTACCAAAAGAACTCCGCAAGAAGAGTTAATGTTTCATGTTGAAACATTTTTACGACGCTGCGTTTTGAGAAAGTATTAAAGTGGGGTTAAAAAATGAAAATTGAATTATTTTACCGCAGGTCAAAGCTTTTGACTTGATCAGCAGCGTGAACCTTATATTACTCTCATAGCAACCCAGTGCTGTGACGCAGCAGCAACGGTTGAAATGTTCGAGTCTTTATCAGAGAAGTGGGAATAACAATTCCATAAATCGGCCACAGAATACTGAAATACTTCAGTTTCTTGTCGAATTTTAAAGTGAGTTTTCGATTTAAAAATTTCACAGTGCTCCGAACTAAATAAAAAATTAAGAATTTTATAGAACATAACCTTTTTTCCGCATCGGCGAAATGACTTCACAGAACCGATGAGATTAAGTCAGAGCGGTTCCTCTTTTTCCCTCGCGCTGAAATTCTTGAAAATGATTTCACTCAAAGCAAAATATTTGTCAATGACAGATGTTTTTTTCAAGCCAGACGGTCTTTGTCTTTTCGAATTGATACGCAAAACAAATTCTGACTAACGATTTTGGTATAACAGTCTGGTTATGGAGCGGTAGTCAGTTCTCCAAGTCAGGATACGGAGCGGTTGCCAGTTTGCCCAAAAAATTTGAGAAAATGATGAAAAATTGGCGTATTGAGCCAATTTCTCATGAAGTAAGTTGTTCATGGAACTATCATTTATCGGAATTGAGCAGCATTGAAACAAACATAAAATACTTTTATATTAAATTTTTTTTTGAACTTACATATAAACGGTTCCTGACTCATTGCTAACAAAATTAAAATGTGTCAAAAACTATAAATGAGTGTTTTTTAAATCAACAGCGTCGGACCACTGAAGGATGACTCATGAGATAATTAAATGCTAGATATAGCATCGCGTGATCGCACACACAGCAGGCTCCTCTTCTGCCCCGCGCTTCGCGGCACTCCGCATTCTAGGCACACGATTCCTCTCTGACGAGAATCTGAGTTAAACTTACAGAAAGGGAATACTGTCAACCCACTATTACCGCCAGAAGAATTAGGGAAAAGCAAAACGGAACCACGTTTATGGCTGTTCGTAATATGATAAGGAAATTAAAATCCCCCTTTGAAGAAGCTACATTTACACATCGTCCGAACAGTTCAAGTTTTTGTATATCAAATATAGTTAGCTTTTTCTAACACTGATACCGAGAATGCAGCATACTAAGTGTAATATTTTTGTTCATGTGAAGGATATTCACTACTCCATTGAAATAAAGTTATTCAAAAGATGCGTTCAATCTCAGGCTTTGATGCTCATGTTCTGAATGCGAGGTTAGAGGTACTCATAAATTTCGATCATATTAGTCTGAATTTACTTTTCCAATCTCAAGAAGAGTCGCACGAAGAAAATTCTCAGTATGATGTTAAGAGAAAAACACTTATGAATAATTTATAAGTAACACGTTTATTCTCAACTTGATTTTAAGGGTTATTTGAGTTCGTATTGCGTGACAGTCACCTTATCTTATGACATACTAATGATACAGATAAGATATTATTGAAGTACTAATCAAAACATTGTTTGTTATCGCTCTACATATAAGTTGTTATAATTGCGCTAAACACAGAAATGTGTAGAAGACATGTAAACAACATTCAATTATTCATATTTAGACTTTCGAAATAAATATCGTATCTCTGTAGTTTATAATTTTTACAATTAAATTGAAATTTTATGGAAATGAATCTGGGTAAAAAAAATAAAAATCTGAACTACTGAGATGGAGCAGAGTATCGGGCTACTGAGATGGAGCAAAGTATCGGGCTACTGAGATGAAGCAGAGTATCGGGCTACTGAGATGGAGCAGAGTATCGGGCTACAGAGATGGCCAGAGTATCGGGCTACTGAGATGGCCAGAGTNGATGGCCAGAGTATCGGGCTACAGAGATGGCCAGAGTATCGGGCTAGAAAGACGGAGTAGGGTATTGGTCTACTGACATGGAGCAGAGTATCGGGCTACAGGTGGCATTTGCATCAACGGACCTCGTTTCAAAGAGCTTCAGAACAATTTGGGTACCTGAATACATCCAATTTGGTCGACCTCAAAGTATGGTTCCAAAAAATTACACTTAGAACTCACATTTTGGCTGATGAGGGCTTCGAATTCTTAAGTGAATTATGCGGTGTTGTCTACGGGTCCATCTTTAGAGAACCACTTCGCCTCATTTTAATCAATTGATGTGGCCGTCAATTTCACTTGAGTCACACAAGCTCTGACTTTCGAGTCTAAGGAGAGGCTGGACCGGAGGACTGCGACCGCCAGGGCTGTTGGAAGTCACCGTCGAGGCAAGTAACAGGCGAGCGACTGCAACTTTCGCCTGGGGGAAAAATTTCGCTCCTGATTCCGGAATAATGGGTGCAGCACGCCGTATGCGCACTCAATCTTGAGTTATGCTGCCTTTTCCCTTGCGTTCTGAGAGACGAATTTGAATGCTTTGAGGTACTGCTCTGACGAAGTGGAAGGAATGGGGAACTGGAAACACAAATCCCATTTGTTCATATTTTTGCATACAGGGTCTTTCGTTCGTGTCAATAAAATGCAGGGTACCTTGAAGAACTCCCGTTTAGCAAACCTGCAATTTCAAGACAAACAACAATTCAAGAAAACACTTATGAGAAATCGCTCAATGCCTCAAACAGATAAAAATGAGAATTGAAATTTTACGCAACTTGAACATTTCGTAAGAAGTAAAAAAAAATTTTGAACTTGTGCGTTTGATAAGTCAAAAGAAGTGGGTACGTATGAGGTCGGGAGATACATTTTGTATCAAGAAAGAAACATCTCGAGTAACTGTACAGCGTGGTGCTCCAAGCGCAGCTACAGTCATGTATGGTCATTCTCCGGGCTTACACGTTGAAAAATTCAATCTGAATTTTGTAATTATCATTGCGTTGCAAAAACATGGAAAGGAACACGATAAATTTAAACACCCCTACTACTTTTCTGAACATCGTTTTCCGTTTGCACTCTAAAGAAATTTCATGCTTTATACACTTGATAATTGGAAGTTTCCTCAGTGCAATGATGAAACTCACTAGCGGACGTACGACAGAAAAATTTTCTGCCCTGTATTTTTATATGTAACTCTGCAGTTTTGGGGTTGCAGGGGGAACCAGAAGAAACCAAATTTGTATGATAATTTCGACGATCAACTACATATATTGCTCTACTTACATCAGATAGAAAATTTTTCATCTCATAGAGTTTCAGTAAAGCTTCTTTGGGAGCCTCGGCGTGTCTCGTAACACGAGCTCGTAAACAAACGTCACGAGCAGATCTCGTAAGTTCCATTCTGGTGTGCCATTTTGCTGCCTCTCTTCGCCAATGTTCGCGGTGTGAACCCGGGAGGCGATTTCGGTTTGAAATTGCGACGCGCTGTTTTAGCGCAATAAATTGGGGCCATAGAAAGGCGTCTGCAGGCGAGAAATTCTCCTCCCGGCATCACATGTCTCCATGGCCGTCACCAGCAAGATGCTCTCCGCAATAATATTTGCATGTGGGTCCACACCGACGCTGCAAACACTCTTCCTTCTGTTAACAGCTCGCCTTCGTAAGGAAGAGACTGATGCTCTCTGGACATGGGATGAGCTTCAAAAATATTGCTATGTGATTCAAAATAATTTCCGAGAAACATGTACTGCCACAAGTCTAGCCAGCATAAATTTCGCTTGCAATTTGCTGTTTTCAAATCTGCACTTCGGAATTTTTTGGGGAAATTTAGTTACTTTTTACGTTCGTTTCCATTTCATTATTGTTACCTAAGCTTGGAAAGACAATTACCATTGATTAATGCAGAGTACATGCATATATTTTAAGGTAGGAATCATGCCTGAAGTGGGTATTCCTCCTTTGATTTAACGAGTCGAGGACTTCCTGTGGTTGTACATCAGCCGTATTCTGTGGAGTGAGTGGCATGGTCGAATAAAGGCTGGAAGCTGCAAAGTAAGGGCGCCAGAACGCCTCTAACGGGCGCTCTTTGCAGCAAAATATGCCTCTAAAAAGTCCGCTGCAGACCAGCCGCGTCTGAAATACGGCCAGAACACACAATAAACACACACTTTATTGACAAATGAAGACGGCCTTGGAGAACCACGCTTATATATGAGAGGATGCGTAATAAAAGAAATTCCTTACTGTCACCACAACAGCTTCAGACTCTAGAGTGACGAGAACTGAAGAAAATAAGAAAAATTCTCGACTGAAGGATGATCGGGCATTTATTGGAGACAAAAGGTCCTGGACGACGTCGTGACGACCGTCTGACGAGCTCTGGAGCTCGCAATAGAATCGAGAAGCAATCTCGCAACTGACTCGGTCGCTCTCTCTCTTGGCCAGGAGCACTGGAATTTTGTCTAAATTTCCCTCCAGAGCCAAATTAAATCCCATGCGGAATTTCAGCGTTATTAACAGACTCAATGTACATTTGATTTTCCCCATGTTTCTGTCACGTAAGGAAACAATGTTTCTGATATAAATTGTAATTTCTCTCTTTTCATATACTTCTAATTTAATCGTTAACCTTCAATAATGTTTTTTAATCCCATGCGCCTTTAGTATTTAATTAATGCATTGCAGTATCTTTGAGGCTTGCTCCGACCGTCTCCTCGAAGCACATCCATTATATCAAGGACGTAGATGTTATTAACGTGAAAAATTCGTTCGTTCGGGAAATGAAAATTCTGTTGATAGCAGCACTACCTCGCCCCAGCATCAACGTCGTCCACTAAACACTTCCGTAGCCTAATCACGCTAGCAAAAATTAAAACACCCACAAAAACAAGTCCAACGGGAATCAAAAACTCGATATTTAATTTTGAATTGCGTGTTCTTCTAACGGGAAAGAGTCCTGAGATAACTGTCTTTTTGGAAACGTCCAACTCTCCAGGCTCGAATATCGATAAGCAATGAGAGTTCTGGCCAACCACGGTCTGAGAAAGTACACGATGCAGGAACTCTACCTCATCTACTCTAACGAGAAGCATCTGCCGTCTGAGCATACCTAACCCTGTTTGTATTCTGCACTTACCCATTATTCGAACAGTGTTTACATTTTAGTGTGTCTTCTAGACGATGTGATAATGGGCACTTAACCAGCCGTCCGTAACCAAAGAGTACAAAGGTCTAATTATTCCATGGCAACAACATCATAAGCACACACCGCACGCTAATAAAACTTGACCACCAACAGAGGCTTCGATCATAAATTCCAGCTATAAATTTGTGAGCTACTTAGATTTGAGGCAAAAAAATTTTCAGCCGTTCTTAGGACACGCTCTTTTTTTGTTAAGCCACGATACCGCTGAAATGAATGAACGTTAACTGGGGCCTTGAGTAACTTTACCAAGAAAATTCGCACGAAGCGGTTGAAGATAGTCCGGTTAACTATAGTAACTCACGTCGAGCGCGAGAGTTATACCACATTTTTCATCAAATCTCCTTCTGGTAATCCCAGGTTTTATTCATTGGGACTCAAATAGATTATTGTCATTTAATTAGGTTCTGTCTATTATTACAGGTATCACTCGATATAAACTACGTCTCACAATCTTGACGAAAAGATTTTCCTTCGATTTAGTCATGAGCCAGTGGAAGAAACTTGGCGAGAAATTCCCAAAATGGTTCCAGAAAGTTTATGCACAAGCAGTGCTATAATTATGAGGTTCTCTGTACATTGTCAGAAACTGCGGCCATGTCCTTTATCGTGCTTAGTTTTTCTTTCTAAGCTAACCTAACCTTTCCAGCCTACCCTAGCCTAGGAAGGCTTATGGAGTATCTAAGAAAATAGCTGAAACTCAGAGCATCACTCAAAAGAAGTGAGCTAGTGCAGTCCGTTTCACTAACATTAGCACCTACATGGTCACGAGGGCAAGAGATTTTAATTTAAATGCTTTGTTAGCGATAATGAGAACGTTATTCAACGCTATGTTGATTACCTTTTCCAGTGAGGAGCATTTATTTGAAGCATTCAGTCCCACTTCTACTATACGCAAAGTCATTAGCATTCGTAAAAAATCCAATTAGCTTAAAGGTAAGTTTAGAAAATAAAAGATACGAAAAACATTATTACCATTTGAGCGCGCTAAGCCCACGTAAAATATATTTCCATTCCTGATGACCACCAATCAATGCACGAAAATGAGATTCCAAATTTATCGAGTCCAAATTGATTGCTCCACTGGGCCTATTTTGTAAGCGTAATAGTATAAATCGAAGTTTGAGCGACTTCTTTGTGCAGCGCGAGTCAGCAGCGACTTGTTTTAATGAGATTCGGTGAGCTATAGGACGATGTTTGCCTTCCATCAGCAAAGCCTCAGTCGTTGGCGCTAATCAAAGCGACATCGGAACGTCCGTAGCCCGTCACCAACGCTCGACAGCTGAAACTCTTTAGACTGAAGACTTCGCAAAGATCAAAAAATCTTTGCGTTCAGAAATTTGTGCTCTATCAATGCATACCAACATTAGGGAGTACACTTGACACGGTATGTTCATTAACAAGAAATGGAATCAATGTCGATTATGGCTTAAAATGATTTCAGCTCTGCTTAAGCGCTTTTATGATATGAAATAATGAATACTTCATGCACTGCAATTATCAAAAACTTTTCAGTTAAAAATTGAATAAGTTTAAAACTGGTTTAATATTTTTATTTTAGGAAAAAATTTGCATATACTAGATAAGTATATATTCATACGGAGGGTTGAAGTCACCATGCAATTACTCATATCGTATTGACTGTACAGTATATAGTGCAAGGAGCTTTCAATAGCTCATGGAAAAGGAAGAATTTTAAAAACTGCCCAAGTTAAAACATTTGTCATACGCTCCATTTAGGTCAGCACACTCCTGCAAACGTTTCCGCTTCATGTGAAACAATGAAAAACAAAGAGTAATGAGATTGAAAAATTGTCGAATCAGATCTTTTTATATATTCAATCGAAGGAAAATTAGTACCTTTTAATTATTCATTGAAGTTTGTAAATAAATTTATATCAGATGGGACTAAATGGGTGCTGTAAAACAGATATTGGATGATATCCCATCGAAATTTACGTAGCACAGCTCTTGTCAACCGAGCGCTGTGAGTAGGTGCATTGTCGTGGTAGATGGAACGTACGAATATAGCCTCCAAATGAGATTTTCTGCAATTATCCTAGACAGTTTTATATAAATACTTCGTAATAAGCGAATGCAATTGTTTTCTTGTTCCCGAGCAGGTTAACCAACAGAGTGGCCTCTGAATCCCCAAAAAAAGTGCCCATGACGTTCTCTCTTTGCAGCCTCAGATTTTGCCGTGACTGGCCCAGTTCCGCCCTTCGATGCTTCGATCGAGTGTTTCCCCCAGGCCTGTGCTAGTAGAGCCCTGCTTCATCCTTCGTCGCTATTCTTTGCAAAAAAGCTTCAGGGTCTTCATTCCACTTGTTCTAAATTTTTAACGAAAGATTTGCCTGAATTTGCTGCGGATCAGGGCAGAACAGCCCAGGAACCCATCGATCTGAAAGCTTGTTAAGCCCAAAAATTTCTCAAAAAATTCCGCGTGCAACGTTGCGTTGAGTATATCGGCTATTGATCGAGTGGTCATTCGTTTATCCTTTTCAATCAGATGGCGAAGAGTATCAATGTTTTCCTTACAAACTGAAGTGGATGATTTGCCACTGGGAGGATCATCGTCAATTTCATTTTATCCACTTTTGAAACGACTCATCGACCTTTAGGCTTTAGGTTTTTGGAGCCACTGTCGTCATAAACTTGTCCCAGAGAGCCATTGACTGTTTTCTGGACAAGCTTTACCTTAAATTTTATATTTATCCCTGCGTTGACCTTGGGGGAAGCCATGTTACTTGAGCGCAGGAATTAACTTCCAGTTGGAGGCACCGCCTTGCAGCGAGCAGTGATGGCTTCATGCTAAAACTCGGTTTAACCAGTTGGTACAAGAACTTTCTGGTGTATTGACTCCAAAATCTCTTCGTAGGATTTTTACTGATGTAAAACAAAGAACAAGAGGTATGGGATGGTAATTTAAAACAGGATGGTCGGGATTGTGTTATAAATCATGCACTGCTTTAAAAATTCAATATCCAGGTTGGTCTTTGTTAATTTTAAATTACACAAGAAGTCTCTCCTGTTTTCATTTGTTACAAAGCTTGGCAAACCAAACTTTTCACTGAAATCCAGAGCAGGATGAAAGCTGCAGGTACACTCGGCGATCAGCTCAGCGGCCTCGGTCCTTCCCGCTGCCAAATCTCCGCAGTCCTCTCAGTGGCGTGGGGGCATTGAGATGTCCAGTAAGTTACTGCCCTCTCTACATCTGCGTCAGAACGAGCTCGGGCTAAGAAACTAAGTAACCTTGCTATTCATAATAACATTGATCCATATAACCCGGTTAAAGTTATCTTTAATCATAGTTTGTTAGTTATTAGCACTAACATCGCGATTGATATATTTATTCGAAATTAGTTAGATTTTTGATTCCGATTTATAAGATAGATTTAAAAAAATATTTTTTATGTTATAGAAAGATCAGTCTTATTCTAAAATCCATAGATCCAAATTCCGTCCACTTGATAAAGGATCAACTAAAATCTTTAGCATATAGATACGTCCATAATTTTATTCTGTACAAAATATTTTTTCTGATATATTCTAAATCAGACATAGCCATTATTAAAAATTGTTCCGCTGATAAAAGCATTGCGGTTACCTGCCCTGACAAAGGCAAAGGCATTGTATCATAATTGTTGGTTGCGAGAGGTACATTAAGAGCATGGTCAGTATTATCGGCTGGTTCAACAAAATTCATGGAAATTTCTGAAGAAGCTCATTCTTTTACATTACGCATTGAGGACAAAATTAATACATTTAACGTCAATTGACTACACTTCAAATGATTCCCGAAGATCTGTACAAGCGCATTTTTGTCTCTGGTTCCGCCCCTAGTACACTTGTGGGTGTGTGCTGTATCCAAGGATACCTTACGCACATTTAGAAAACAGCACGCATTAAACAATTCTCTTGATTTTTCCTCGACATAAATTGACCTCGACTAAGAACGTATGATTTGTATCCGAGGTCTTGATGGACCTCGTCTTAATGGACGTATGATGGATCCGAGGACATTCCTTATTGTTCCTTCAGACACTTGAAGATCTTTGGCAAGATGTCATATTGATTTTGCAGGATTTTTGTCGATCATGCTGACACTCACTCAGGTGTTCTGAGTGAGTCAGAGCGTTGACAATGCTGTTTTCTCTGGCTCGTGGCCAATTCATCTCCATTGTTTTCATTCAGCTCATTTCTAACTTAGCAAACGAAAGATCTGGTGACTTTTAGAAATCTTGCGATTTCTAAATTACTTTGTTTCGCTTTTATAGACACTATTACAGCGCGTCTTTTCATTTCATAAGTTATACTAGTATCTACCATGGAATCTTCTGAAAAAAAATACTATAATTATTATCGGGTTAGTTTAAATTACAAAAATATAAAAGACCTCTGCTACCGTACGCACCCTGTACATCGCTTAGCTAAATTCATTAACCAATCTGCAATGTAGACTTTCAATTGGAGCCTATCTTTGCACCTTACCAAACCACTAGTTTAAAATTAGCAAAATTTTTAGTGCACATTCTTACCCCATTCACCACTAATGCATATACCGTTCACAATTCGAAATTATTCTCGTAATAAATTACTGAGATTCATAACGCAGATTCATTTTAGATGGCATCCTTCCATGTTGTAAATCTTTTCACTAACATCCCTTAAGAGGAGACCATAAATGTTTGTTTAAATTACCTGTTCTAAAATAGCAATAAGTTTTCGGCTTAACAAGAGAATTTTTCCATAAATTTTTCTAACTTTCAGTTCTTAATGGTTTTTCATTTTTAATGGTAAGCTCTTTCAGCAACTGGATGGTTTGGGTATGGGTCTCCCTTTAGGACCTACTCGTGTTCATATATTTATGTACTTTCACGAAAAGTTCTGGTTAGATGAGTGCCTTATTGAATTTAAGCCATCATTTTGCTGATACTTTTATTATATTAGGAAACAGTTGTCATTGACCATTATTTTCGAAATACCTGAATTCTAAGCACCTAAGTGTTAAATTCACAATGAAGCAAGAGATCGAGGATTGCCTACAATTTTTAGACCTAAACGTTCATAGAAATGGCAAAAATTTTGAATGTTCATAATTTTTTGCAAGCCTACTTTCACTGGCTTAGGCTTAAGCTTTTTTAGTTTTTGTAATTTCCAATTCAACCGCAATAGCAATAAGCCATTACTCCATAGAGTTTGGATATTGGTCGAAATGCTCCTTGGTTTATCTTCTATTTTCCGAGCCTAGGAATACTCTTTGGCTTGCTCTGCTTCCTGTGTTGTTAGGGTCATAATGACCCTTTGAGATCTTTTTTTGATTTAACACTTTGCCTCCGAAGTGAGTTATACATGGTACACGCGATCATGTAACCTAACCAAATGTAACCAAAGCACTATCATGTATAAATACAAACTTTCAAGTTTTCCTCAAATTTGTGTTCATGAATCGAATAAGCTAGTTCGGATTAGAAAGAGATTTAATAGCATAACCAAATCTGTGAAAACAAAATCCTTAATTTTTACCTTCACACCAAAGATATTCGTAGATATGACATTTTTCCCGTATGACGAATCCTAATCAAAGTGTTGAGTAATATACTATGGGCCAGAACCTTTTTCCTAGTTTTTTAACTAATTACTGGACATTGCACTGCTAAACATCAGATCATCTCACGCATTTTATGCACTATTCTATAACTGCAGAATTTGAACTCGGGTGAGTATCATCTTCCAAAAGACCTGTAATGGTATTATCAATTCGCTCAGTTATCCTACCATAGATTACCTCGAAATCCGCTAGAAGGTACAATGTCGGAATCCTAACAGAGAAGCAATGTTGTGAGATTCAATTACGTAATCTGTTTTGAAACTCACCTTGCACAGAGACCGTCGATATTCTTGCTGCAAATCCGAGTTTCGAAATCACTCGAGGTTGTTCGTCGCGGAAAAGAGTCGTCTTTGCGAAATTGGAAGACGGACAAATGCGATTAATTCGAAATGATTCGAAATAAATATGCATCGTTTCCTGATTTCCATTTCAATACAAGACTCGGGGAATTATCGCTTCTAAATGGTTCATTATTAGTCACCTTGCTCTCTTCAGACGTGAAACAATTCCTGGTGCTCTTCCGGCAATGACGGTAATTGATAATCTGGACATTTTTTTCTTTAAGAGTATTGTCGAAGGTACATCGGACATTTTGGTCTCACATTATGTCACGCGCCACGGTTTTTTATTTACATACATGGGCGCTAATTTAATAGTACAGCGACAAGTATTGTCCAATCGATTTCTCGAATCCGACAAAATTCTGCGTAAAAATGAAAAATTTTCGAAATGAATTTATGTTGAGATATTATTTATTTGCCCTCGTCTTGTCTGACTTAGGACGCCATTCGTGCTCAAGTAGTCGAGAACGCCAGCTTTCTCAGGCTGGAAAATTCGACGGCTGAAGTCTCCCTAAAGTCTCCCTGAAGTCTCCCTGAAGTCCCCCTTATGAGTCTGTCAAATTTGCCAACATGAAAGATGATTTCATACACCAGAACGCTAACATTCAGGATTCAAATTCACAAAGTTATGATAAACAAGAATTTCTTGAAGTTAATAGAAAGTAATTTGAGAATTTGTGCCCTACAGCACGAATGTTTTAAACTGTTTTAGATTTCTGACCGACTTGTAACTACTATATGCTAGTCTTGAAATTTGTACAGTAAAATTTTGAACGTCAGAATTCACTGCTTCTATTCGTGAGAGACTCCTTTTATATCACGGATAATCCCTTGAACCAGGGGAAAGCACAGGGGATAACACAAATAGGAAAATACTTAGAGGAAAAATTAAAATGGGAAAATACTCAGGGGAAAACGCAAATGGGAAAGTACTCTGGGGAAAACGCAGATGGGAAGATACTAAGGGGAACATGCAAAAGGGGAAAATACTCAGGGGAAAAAGCAGATGGGATAATACTAAGGGGAAAACGCAAATGGGGAAAATACTCAGGGGAAAAAGCAGATGGGATAATACTAAGGGGAAAACGCAAATATGGAAAATACTCATGGGAAAACGCAAATGGGAAAGTACTCAATGGAAAACGTAAATGGGAAAGCCCTCTGGGGAAAACGCAGATGGGAAGATATTAACGGGAACACGCAATGAGAAAATACTCATTGGAACATGCAAATGGGAAAATACTAAGATACTGAGGAGAAACACTAGGGAAAAAAATAAAGGGGAAAACATTAAGGTATGACTCTTCGAAGAAAGCGTCGCCCGTACGCCAGAAGTACTACGCACCTCACTGGGACAGGGCTTAAAAACTGTAAGAATAAAGTGTGCAGTTGCTTGAAGATGACAGAACATGAAGACATGGTTAGACTAGTGATTTAAACTCAGTGGACTGATCATAACGCGCAAATACAGAAAGTTTCAACGCGTACCCCGTTGTAAAATTTGGACCAGTCAACTAAATAACATTAGTTATCGCAAGCTAATATGAGCTCTATCAACAGATGCTCACGGTAAAAATACGCCTGGATCGAACGCACACCGTGCCAAGGGGATTTTTCGAAGCGGCCATTAGTGAGAGCAATTGTAGTCCTCGTTCTTCAGGGAGGTTGCTGGGCCAGGCAGCTTCTCTAATTTATCCAGCGAGGGCAGACCTCCTTCCTTCACCCTGATGAAGGCCTGCAATTACCAATGGCTAGCCTTGCGGTTCTAATCGCTCGTATTGTAGAGAATATTTCTCCTGCTTAAAATTTAATTGCACTGTGGAAAAAATTGTTCCAGTGATGTAAATTATTAAGGGAATCCCGAACAGTGAAAACTTTGGGACCACTGTTTGAAGGACATATTAATCTTTTATTTCAGAAATGCCCATGAGGTTATAGGATATTCTATGATACACAAATGTATTAAATGTACGTCAGGTTCTACATATCAGGTTCCATACTAAGCCCGTACTCTGGAAACGTGCTAAAATAATAAAACTAAATAGCAAAACTTATAATAAGTCTGAGCCGCAGCCTAAGCTATTTAAGTTGATATGCGTCTAAGCTCAGGGCAGTAACTTTTAGGTCAAATTACTCTCAACAGTCAAAGCAAGAGTTGCGCAAAAGTTTAAGGGATGACATCCAGAAACTTAAACAAATAGTTGGGAATGGTACAGAGTAGTCGCCCGCTCAGAGCGCTGGATTCGTTCCTGCAACAACCGCCCTATATACAGTCGTCCCAGCTCAAATAATACGGGGTAATCGCAATTCATGTTAAATTCTGCCACTCCGGTTCTTATAATTACATTTGAAGGGTATCAAGTTATTACCAGTATCCAACCGTCATGTAAGATGTCTGTGTATTGTTATCTCAAGAAGGATTTTTTTTTCTCGTGAGCTCATGACGACTCTATCATTAACAAGAAAGTTTATAAAATTAACAGCCAAATTACTGAGGTATTTAACTCATCACCCTGATTTAAGTTTGAATTTCAAGATTAATTATGCTGCGCGTTACAATGGATAAGTATGATTTCATTTTAATTTGCATTTTTAGTGACGTACGCAAATTAATGTCTTTTGTTATCGTTTTTCACTTTCAATTTCAAGAACTCATTAAAAAATGATCCATCATCCGTCAAGGACCGGTCTACCATCAGCCGAGGCCCGGCCAGCATCAGCCGAGGCCCGGCCCAGCATCAGCCGAGGTTCGGTCCAGCATCAGCAAAGGCCCGGCCCAGCATCAGCCGAGGCTCGGTCCACCATCAGCCAAGGCCCGGCCCAGCATCAGCCGAGGCCCGGTCCACCATCAGCAAAAGCCCGGCACAGTTTCAGCCATGGCCTGGTCCAGCATCAGTCAGAGGTAAGCAATATTCAATGTTAGGTAGTTATCCGCGTATATGATGTTTCAGACCCAACGTTACGCTTACTGTAAGTTGGAATGACATGACTAAGTACATGGCACGAAGTTTTCTGATGCTTCGGAGACATTCCAGGGCATATTTTAAAGTCAGTCTTAGTCCGAAGTACGCGTTTCATAGTGAGAAATGAGGAATTGTAATCGGGCGTTAGAAGAAGAACCGAATGAACTAAGGGAGCCAAACTTGATAGGGAAATTCAGTGAACATTTTATTTTGAGATGTGTTTGCAATTAAATTTTTCTCGACCAAAGAACCATTCGGTTAAGATTCATAAGGCTGCTGCTAGTTGTTCGTAAAACGTTAAATACAGTTGTATTGCAAATATACATAAAACTGCAACCAGATTTTTAAGCAGCATCGTAAATACAGCCTTATCGTAAAAATAACTTGATCGTTATGATGAAGACAAAGAACGACCGAAAATGTGCGAGGGACGTGGGTTCAGGATAAATTTTTAGTTGTCGTCGTGTCAAGAAACGCGGCTGGAAGCCATCGAAAAGCTCGTTCACAAAATGATGTCCAAGTGTTGAAGGCCTTTGCGGAGACGTCTTGCTCTCTATCGTAACTCATTTGCTTTGCTATGAATTAACGTCGAGAGGTTGCCATCTAAAAATGAATAATTAAATCTCTTTTAAGAAACTGTTAAGGCGAGTGAAATTAATCTAATCCGTACGCAAGCCATGCTCTTAGAGCAGCGGATGGTCCTGTCTTGATTTCATTAAGTTTTAAAAGGTGTAATAGTAGACCTTAGAAGACTAAAGCTTCCATGTGAGCGGTGAGGGCCTCTTTGAAGCCGCCAAAGTGCTGCCCCGGCAACGGCTATTAAAAATTTCCCTCCGTGTGAAGACTAAATATGAATACAATTTCAGCATAAGACTTGCGTACCTCTTGACTCCGGCGCACGGAACCTGCACTTGTATTTTTCGGCCGCGTTAGACAACAGAATTGCGTTTTGAATATCTACGACGATGCGCTATGGCTGAATAATATCATTTTTTCGTCCTTAGATGAGGTAGTGAGCAAATGTAAAAATTGTGCTGCCAAATTATTAGCAGAATATTTCTTTTTCGTCCGTTCTGCTCCAAAAATTCAGTCCGTCCCGTCTCCAGTTACTCTATTCGACATTATTTCTATGAAAAATGTATATATGGTACTTTAGCGTTCTATGAGTATTAAGTACAATTTTTCTTTCCAAACCATAACTATATTGAAATGTTTTTATGAAATATTATGCACTGTCATTATTAGACTTTGTTAGCAGGGTAATTACGAAAGAAAAGTAATTATATCACATAGCGCGATGGAACTATTCAGCGTGACGAAGAGTGGCACAAAATTACTACGCACATACAGAAGAGAACTTTATAACTTTGTTTTGCCTCTACTGAGTAATCTTGAGCGTTTGGTACGCGTCGTCCAGCTTGCGATATGCGGAAAAATAGCCCAAAGCGTCTTTGTCCTAGGCAATCCAAGAATCGATAAGGATCCAAAAGAACCCACATTCTTGCCCAGACGCTCAACAGCTCACGCTTTCGTTTTCCCGACTAGTTGGACAACGTTAAAAATTGCAATTTCGCCGAGCGATTCATATGTCGTAAATAAAGATTCTTTTTCGAATTAGGAATAAGTTACGATGGATGAAAGTTACCCGGTAGGATGTAGGTCTTCGTATCGCAGCAATTACTTCCGTGTCTCTGCCACGTGGCTCTATTATGCAATAATGCTCGTCACTACTGAAAAATCCGCATTGATCCTTCCAGTAGAGATTCATACGACAAAAATTTAAAAATAATGAACACCCACTCGTATATTTTAATTGATATCATTAAGGCTAGTTTGAACTTAACATGCCTCCTTTACTGTTCAAAATTCACGAACAACTGTATAAATGTTCAGGATTCGTATCTTGACAGTGATTTGACTTTGGACGCGAGTAATACATCACTCTACCTATGAAGAACGTCTATTTTGTTCTCACAGAGACATCCATGGCGATGATCTAGCATCTGACTTACCTTATTCTGAATCTAGGATCTACCTTCCGTTCAGTTTAGTTACTTATACGGAATAATCAAAAATATTACACAATACAATCCTTTCACTATATAATCGACAGCCTCTCAACAGTTGAGCATGTCCCTTCAAAATGTGTACAAATTTCACAAATTAAGTCGACATCCTCTTATTATACGTTAATACATGTATGTGTTCCCGAAATGTGCACTTGTGACGATGAACATTTGCAGGAACATTTGTATTAATATTGTCTGTTGCCATGTATGGTGCTCGCTAGTGCGTACGGATTTTACAATCAGGAGAGTATTAAATTGGAGAGACGTAACTAGAAAATTATCCTCCAAATTCATTAACGTATATAATGCCCACAGAACATTACCTCACCGTTCCAGAGCACTCCAACAGAGGGCCTTAGAAAAAAATAGAATATTTCAACAAAAATAACTTGTAATTTTACCTGCAGTATAAGCAAATTCCAGTACCCCAAATGCAGGGAATTGGTCCCCACTGCCATCGAATCTTCTTCACCAAGATTGTCATGTAATTCCTTTTCCGGACGACCACTGAATATTCATCCCCAGCAATCAAACAGAAAATATTAAATTTGGGCTCCTCTTCGCAGTTCGTACATCTGCAGAACGGGGCTTCTAAGTTTACGAAAACCGTTCTTCAAATAATGAAAAGCTGTGCGTCTTAATAGATATAGGGGCGACGACATGGCGATTGCAGCTCGAAAATGACGAATGAAGCTTGCGCAGAGCCTACAAATACAGTTTTTGTTGAGTCACCGATTTCAAAGAAAGTAGATATGACAACTTTTGCTCACCCTGCAGCGCAGACAGTTTTAAATTGCCTTCGAAGTCTTCATAAATCGAATTATACAAATTTTTGTTCCAGCTCAAAATGAGAAAGGTCTGTATAAAAAACTTCATTTCTATGACGACGCGGTCTCAAGCATCAAAATTTCTGACTGCTGTGATTTTAGAGTAGAATAAAAACGCCATTACGTAATTTTTACAACGCGTTAATTCAGTAACGAAAACAAGCAACGATTGAGAGTATCCGCTAACAAGCACCGTGTCCCTCCCCCACAGCTGGAGAGCTTCAAAAACCAAATCTGTGGGTGCAGTCCGACGGAGGGTCATCAACATAATTTTTTGAAAATGACAAGCTATAATAAAACTAAATAATTAGTGTAGAAAACCCTGAGGAGGCATGTGACAGCCAATACGGTTGGGTTAAGTAGGTTTGTCCATCGTTAGCTGTGGAGACTGGCGTCCCATAGGGGGAGGGGCACTGTTAGGTTACCTCAGCTGTAGACTCAGAGAGGGACAGAAGTAATAACCCACATTAAATTTCATTTTTCATCAAACATCCAACTAGTCAATGTTTGTAAAACTCACACAGATTATAAGAAATATAAATATTTTGTTTAATACTTAATATACGCTAAGTATTAAACAAAATTTCACCTTACATATACATAAAACGCAATACACGTTTCACATATACACGAACCGTGTATGGCGTAGGGCAAAAGAATTCAATAAAAACAGCTTCCTATCTTATTTCCTATGATTAAGTCGCGAAACCTTTCTTGGCAATTATTTCTCGGAAAGAATTTTCATTTAATGCGAGTAAGCATTTGTATTCTTGTGATGTTGTAAGAGCCCATTCTTCAACGCATATTTTCTTCAGCTCTTTAAGATTCATCGGACTTATCTGATGAACCTTTTTCTTCAGTGTTCCTCAAAGATGTTCGATCGGATGGAAGTCCAGGGATTGGTTTAGTCACGGGAGAACATTAATTTTGTTCTTCATAAATCATTCGGATGTTAATTTTGGCTGTGTCGTTATCATTTGCATTTTCGGGATAGACGTTTAACACTTGAAATGAGACTCTTCTCCAATATTTAAGGGCACATGGCACCGTCTATCATCCTATCAATTGCATGAAGCGCACCTGTTGCATGTGCTGTGAGGCAGCCCCAAGCTATAGTACAGCCACCTCCGGGCTTTACAGCTGGGATGGCATTTTGCCTCTCACAGGTTGTTCCTTGTCTTCTCCGCACATGTAAGTCAGAATTGCCACCAAAAGTTCAGTCTTGGTTTCATCAGATCAAATAACAGCTTTCCAAATGCATATCATTTCTCCGAGTGTCCCTCTGCAAATCTTAGACGACTTGCAAAGGGGTTTTTACGCAGCATGTAAGTTTTACGGAATGTGAAACGTTTGATTCTATTGCTGTAAAGTTTTCTACTGATGGTTCTTTCACTCACTTCTGTCCAGACCTCAAGTCAGTTAAGTCCGTTTTTTACTTTTTCGAGTCATCACGAGTTTATTTTTAGCTCTTTAACGTATTATCCCGAGATATCTCGTGGACGAGGATGTTGCATTCAAACGGTCACTGTCGGTAACGCCGACCGTGTGAAATGTACCGCCGCCCTTCTCGGGTAATACGTTAAGGAGTTAATCTTCATCATCAAAAGTCAACGTGACGGAATATCACACTTCCATTGAATCCTTGACCTCCGTGAGTTAATAGTTGCCTCATATTCCTTAAGCTTATGAATAATTGAACTACTGGAAGCGTATAGCGCATTAATCTGCTTAAAAATTTTTCTGCACGATATTCCTTGAGCATGGGGCTGAATTATTCACTTCCGTAGATATTCTGAAATGTTTTTGACTTTGGCATGACGTCTTTTAGGTAAATGTATACAACGACGGCTCATCAGTGACTATGTAAGCGTCTAATTCCATGCCGAACTAAGTTGAGTTTTCTTTTCGAAACATCAATGATTTTTCACAAATAATTCAAATACGATGTGACCTAAAAAAATTATAATTTTCCCGAGAAAGTTTTTTCCCACAAAAAGTTGAACACTTTTGTCGCGAATCAGGTAATATTTTAGTGTACAAGACGGGTCTCCTGGAAATCCTAAATAAATATTTTATTTTTCCAGTCCCTTCGGAGGCGTGGGTTCGAATCCCACCGCTGTCACCAGTGTATAAGATTTTAAACTTACTGTAAATTTTGGAAACCTACTTCTTCCATGAATTGGTAGTCGTATATTTGGCCGGGCAGTTACAACGATACTCCGAGGGGAAATGAAACAAGGGCTCAATTACTCATAAATTAATTAATAGGGCATTTATGAGTCGGGCGGT